>PYUH01000504.1:137024-221215 GCA_016808085.1 Suaeda aralocaspica | reverse complement strand
AAAAAAAAAAAAAAAAGAAGTTTAAAGTTTGTGAAGTAGTGATTGATGATTGAATTATGAGATTTATGGTGTTGATGTGAAAAATAAAGAAAAGTTTGGTTTGTTTGGTTGAATTGGGTGTTGGAGAATGTTAATAATTTTCGAAGTTGTTGATGATTTTCCTTGATTTTGTATGCGTATACCCCGCATTCCACCACATTATCCCAAAGTTTTATCCTACCCATCACCCTAGCCACGTTACAAGCTTATTAAAGTCCTTTTTGATCTTCGTGCCCATGCTATGGTTATTGTGAAGTGAATCCTTGGTCAAGGTCGTAGAGTATTAATTGCATTCCGAGTCGACATTTAGGATGAGTGGATACCCTTTAAACACTTGCATGAGGTGTGAGATGTGGGTTTCGGGTTCTTAAAATTGCATTTAGACACATTTTGCATTGCATTCCATATTTGGTTGGGAGGTGAGGGTTAGAGCTTCACTGTTATAAGCTCATCATTAATTGTGTGGAGTGACAACCCGTGAGCTACTCTAGTCATCGATTCATTAAATTTGCTTGGTTGGTTTTGTTTGACCCGTATTCAGGAAGGACGGTAATTGGGTGCTTGATTGGTTGGCTTTGATCTATGTGTCTTCGGATGTTCTCTTGAGTAATGATGCTTATTTTGTTTTTATGGGGTTGGTCAATTTCGTTGTGTTTTGCTCGGGACGAGCAAAGGTTCGGTTTGGGGAAATTTGTTATAAGTGTTTTATGTTGAGTTTTTCCCTCATTTTAGGTTGATTCTTGCGCTAAATAGTAAAGTTTGTGGCTTTGTTTTGACTAAATATCGTCTTTCGATGTTAAGTTATGTTTTGGGACGGTTTTAGCGTCTTTAGTTGACTTTTAGAACCTTTTTGGGTTATTTTATACCTTTTCGGTTATTACGCGTGGTTTTTCGGATTTGTTTTATATGTTACAGGAGCGTAATAGAGAGTTATGAAGTCATTGGAGGCTAAAACGAGTCAAAAAGCACTTGCCTCGGGATGCGTGCCAAGTCACGAGAAGTCACGAATGAGATTCGAAGAATCGAGCAAAGAATTAAAGCAAGATCATCAAATTATTGTTCATTATGGCTTATGCGGGCGCAAAGGTTAAAAGCCTCTTTGACTTATGCGGGCGCAACATAGATCAGAAGTATCAGAACTAGCTCATTATTCATCATGCGGGCGCAGGGAACAACCTGGGTTTGTTCTAGCGGGCGCAGGTATCACGAATTTTGATCCGTTTGGCTTTTCTTCGCGGTTTTTGCTCGTGGGTTTATTTTAATAAAACCTAAATACTATATATATTCAATGTAAAGGGGGCACGACCCTAACTAGTTTTTATCATACTTTTAGACTTAGGAATCCAAAATTGATTATTCTCTCTAGAAGTTTAGAATTAATTACTTTGTTCAACAATTCAAGCTTTCAATCAATGCAAATTCAATCATTAATTTGGTAATCTCTTTCCTTATGCTTTTCAATTACTTTAAATTCATGGATTCTCCTTATTATATTAGTTCTTAGTTTAGATTAATTAATTTTGCTATTTTTGATTCTTAATTTAGTTTTGTTAGTAGTTAATTTAGTTTTAATTCTAGTTTTAATTAATTCTTTGTTCATGATCATGTTGTTTAATGTTGATTTTGCTTTTCTTGTTCCGTTAATTATGAGTGAGTAGTCTTTTTCTCTAGGGTTAGGGGATCTATGATCATGTTATGAACTTATTTTATGTTTTCTAATTAGTTCTTGGCTTTTAATTGAATTCCTATTATTGATTTCTAGTGATTGCAATTAAATTGTGGCCGGATTTAGTTGTAAGTTAGGTTATTGTTGAAATCGAGGCCGAGAGGTAAGATTACTACAATTAGACCACTGAATAATAGGCAGAAACTAAATTATGCGAGCGAGAGCAGGTAACGGAGTTTTGAGGGAGTCTAAGTTCGAGAGAGTCTAAGTTCGAGAGAATTAGTTAGCCCTAGTTCAATGAATGCCAATGAATTGATTAGTGAGCGTTAATTGAGTTTGTTGATTGATCATAGTGAACCGATAGCCCTAGATTTCCATTAATAGAGTTTAATCAATAATTTCCCGTCATTTCCCTAGTTTCATTCTTAGTCTTCTTAGTTTTAGTAGTCATTTACTGAAATTTCCACCAAGGCCCCTTACACACTTTAGGCTTTTTAGAACTAATAGAATTTAATAGCTTCCCTGAGGATTCGTTCCCTACTTCCCTAGCTATATTAGATAGAGTTGTTCGATTATTTTTGAGAGGTGTGCGATAGCCTGTTCAGCTATCACTCACCCTCAGGATTTTCTTGCAAATAAAACAATACCCCTTTATTTTTTATTTTTTACTTGTTATATTCACTTTTCACAACTTTCCATAAACAAAATTAAAATTAATAATTTGAGTTATATATTTCAAAACATTATAAAAGTTATATATTTGAAAAGATTACATCGAGACGAATCAAACAAGATCACATAAAACACTATTTTTCATAAAGTGTAAAACAACAAATTGAATCAATGTTATACTGTGAATAAGGTCAAAAACCGAGATGTAGTAGGTAAAAACCAATAGAGAGTACTATTAATGGATAAAACTACAGGGGAGTTAATGCTAAGGGTGAGATTTTAAGCAAATTTAAGTTCCTAAATAGATAGTTAGTTACACACCAAAGTGGGTCAAGACGTCAAGCGTCAAGCGTCAAGCGTCAAGCGTTATGTATTTATGTTATTGTGTTATTTGTGTGTGACAGTGTGACTGTGTAAGTAGCACTGTAGCACCATAGCAGTGGATGGCAATAATATATGGGGCATTTGGCAAAGAAAATGTCAACTAGAGCGTTAATTATCTAACTTGAATTTATTGAGTTGAATCAAGTTGATTAAAATTTTTTACTACTATGGGCCTATTTACTTTAGGTGAAAACAACTTAATTGAATTGAATTGAGGTGAACAGAACAGAACTGAACTGAACTTATTGGAGCTGAACTGAACTGAACTAAACTGAAAGTTTTTATTATGGATTAATGATTTTTAACTATTGATTATTGATTTTTTTTAACTATTGATTTTTTAATTATGATTATTGATTTTTAACTATGATTTTTGTTAATTGACTATGAATGTTGATTTTTAACTATGGATTATTAATAATTTTTAACTATGGAGTAGTGACATAGTTATAATTTGGTTATTAGTTTGTTATTGGTAGTTTATATTTTATGAAATAGAAAACAGTAATACATCTTCATATTTTTGTAGATTGTAATCCACTTATATGGTATAATATTTTTGTAAATGATATAATCACTTATATTTTGTATCATTTGCTGAATATCAGTTTCATAATATTTTTTGTATGCAAATTATAAACTAATAAATATATAATATTATATAATATACATATATATATATATGAAACAAAAAAAATTATGATTAATGTTTCAAAAGTATATTATGAATACACTAAGTCACTAATAATATTATGAACAAAATTATATATATATATATATGAACAAATAATATTATAACCAAATAATATTAACTACGAATTAATTTTCAAAATAATAATTAGCAAAATAAAAGAAGAGCTGAACTGAATTGAAATGAATTGATTTTAAGTTGAAGTAAACAGACCTTGAGTAATAATTACAAAAAAATTAGCACGAATACTTAGTGTTATAAGAGATGGTTTGGTTCTATAGGCAAGTGGCTGCACAATCTTCAAATGATTTTGCCAACCCAACCAAAATCTAGAGTTTTTAGAGAAACCCAGCTCTCCCTGTCGTTTCTCTCTACTCCCTTTCTTCTTCTTCCTTTTTAGTCATCTTTTCTTCTTCTTTTTTTTATGCAAATTCAAGTAGAAATTTATGGTCTGTGCATGATTAAGTAACTAAACTTGATTTTTCTTTTCAATAATATTGAAGGTTTAATGTTCAATGTGATTTCAAAATTTTAGCGTCTTAAATTCCATCACTTTCAATATTTAATTCAACTTTTTGATAAAAGTTCTTCTGTTTATTGTAAAATTAAGATTGTTAAGATATTTGATTTCTTATAAGTAACATTTTTCTTAATTTGTAGGTTTTATATCTATATTCCAACAAAAGTAACTCATGTTATTGAAGTAAGTAACCATTGTGTCAAAATAATTAAAATAAGTAATCGTCATTAGTCTGATAAATAACCACAATGTTACTAGCAAGTAATTTCAGTACTATTACTAATAGGTAACTATAACGCTTCTAAAAAGTAATCACCAATACTTGATGTAAATATGAGGAATCCATTCACATCGGGTTTTGGTGGTTTTACCTATAGGTTTTTTTCCCTATCGTAATTCCGAGGTTTTCCTTATTTTAGGCTTTAAACTACTATTAACTGTTTGTGTTTCCGTGTTGTAGTAACACTTGGTTTATAATAATGGAGGATCACGTTCTTGAAGGTTTCTTGACTAAAAGATTCAACCTAGGACATTTGTTGGAGTTTCTAAAGATCGAATTTCGGTTTCACAACTTATCACTTTTTCTGACTTTGACGATTTTTCATTGACAATTGGCTTTGAACTAGAAGGCGTGTGAATATGCATTGAAAATTTTATTGAATCTACTTTTAAGGAAAAATATTTCAAAAATCTAGAAAAATCAGAAAGATAATGTTTTATCCTGTTTTTTGTGCAACTGTGAAACTAGAAATCAGTTTTTTTAGTTAGGTTTGTTTTACTTGGAATCCAAGTATGTTTAGGATTAATTTGAGCACGAGTTTTAGGCATTATCTACTTAATTTTATCTTTGTTAATTACACCTAATTGGCAAGGGTTGTTGCCTATAAATACTCATTAGTTTTCATTAATAAAAGTTAGAGAGAGTTTGTTCAGTTAATAAAAACTTGTTATGAGCGAGACTTTGTGAAGTTGCATGTTAAGTTTATGTTCTTGACCAAGACTCAAGTTCTGAATTCTCTCAATTGTGCTTGAAAGTCATATCCCTTAATTCTATTCTAAAATTAATTCATAAACAACTACACTACCACCACCGTCCACTATAATAATTCATGACAAATTCATAACATGTGCATTGATCACAAGATAAGTTCGAACTGTTTGAGGCCTAAGTTATTCTTCAAAACCTGTCACAATACGCATCATTGTTTATATAGGTAACCACAATATTACTAACAAGTAAATCACTATTATCAATAAGTAACCACAATGTTAATAACAAATAACCTCAATACTATTGTTAATAGGTAGCCATAACGCTTCTTAAAAGTAACCACCATTGTTCGTATAAGTAACCACATTATTACTAACAAGTAAATTATCAATAAGTAACCACAATTCTTCTAAATATAAACTATATATCATCGTTCAATTATGTAGCCACGATGTTAATAATAAGTAACCTCAACTTAATAAATAGCTAAGTAACCACAGTTGCTTAGTCAAGTAACTATCATTGTTTAAATAAGCAACCACGCATAATATTATTAATAATCAACGTAAGTATTGCTGATGGGTGACCATAAGTTTATTAGTTATTAATCATTACACTTTTAACAATTAATCATCAATATTTAACAAAGTAACCTATAAGGAAGTAACTTAACACTCAATTTAAAAATAAAAAAAAGGTTATACTAACCTCTATTTTTCTAAGAAGTAACCATCAATCATGATTCAAATAAATAATCCATACAGTTTAAATAACTAGCCATTGCAATTGAAATAAGTAAGAGGCTATTCAGATAAGCACATATATAAAGTGAATAGCCACCATTGCTCAAATAGGTTATCATCATTATTCAAATACGTAACCATCATTGTTCTACTAAGTAACCATTGTAGTGAAACCCATAACAAAAGAACGAGTTTCACAAGCATGGCTGCACATTATTTGACCGTGGAACCTGCTACACAAAAAACACGCCCATGTAAGGTTTGTGTTTTAGGCATTGCCCTTTTGAATTTGTTAATTAAGTTCATTTTAGTGAATATAAGGGCTTGTTTAGGCCCTTTTTATTTGGACAGAAATTTTTGGCGCTTCAGTTCAGTTCAGTTCAGCTCTATTCAGTTCAGTTTATTTCAGTTCAGCTCAACTTATTTCCATTATAATTATTACTTCACTTTAATCCACTTTAGTTTAATTCATCTCCTTTCAATTCAGTTCAATTCATTTTACTTCACTCAACCATGTTTCAATCCAAAAGAATAGGGTTGTACTTCAGCTGAAAACAGTTGAACTAAACTCTACTAAGCTGATTGGAGATGAACTGGATTGAATAGATTGAAGATGAACTGAAGTAAACTGAAAGCTTTTAGTGTTGATTACTGATTTTTAACAATGGATAAGTAATGACATAGTAATAATATTGATATAAACCCATTGATAATTGTGAAACAAATAAAGTAGTTATGAACTAGACAAATTAAAAAAAAAAATATATATATATATATAAATAATGATAACTAACATTTCAAAAAAATATTAGTTTGGTACCTTTGAAACTTACATTGCCATGAATAAAATTGGAAAATGCATTAATTTGCTAGACTAACATCATGATTGTTTTACAAGAAAATACTATGTGGTCGATTCAGCGTATCGTAATACAGTCGGGTACTTGAGAGTCCACATGTAGGACTTGGGATAAGGTATCATTTGCCTGATTTCAAAAAAGAGACTTCACCACAAGGAAAGTATTAGCAATTCAATTATCGACATTATTCTTGTTGAAATGTAATTGGGAGGATTTTTGTGGTACTGAAACATAGATGGAAGGTTCTACAACCTAAATTGACGCCACAAATGGAGTTGTGTTATTAGTTGCAAATTATCGTTGCTTGTACTCTACACAATTATATTCGTTTACATGATCTAGGGATTCCTTTCACACGTACACCAAGATGAAGTCGTGGAACCAAAAGAAAATTATAATATGTATGATGATACCAGGAAAACAGATATGAATAGTGTTCGCCGGCAAATAACTTATCAGTTTTGGGAGTCAATTCAAAGTATTCCCGACGATAGAGCAGGTTGATGGACAAGAAGAAGATGAAAAATTGACCGATAATGAAAATTTACATGTCCTATAGTACTATTATAATGTTTCCTAAGAATTCAACTATAAAAGTGGGTATTAAAATATATGATGATTTCAACAATTAATATTGTTGTTGTTATTGTTGTTAATATTGTTATAATCTACTAAAAAGTCAAAAATTTGGCTTTAATTATCATTATCAATATCATCATTAGACATAAAGCAATGATCTTTGGTCCAAAAAGATGAACTTAAAAAATAAAGTTCAACGACATGTCTAAACTATATTTCTGTAATAAATAACATCATTAACTAAATCACATAAAGTAAATAAATTAGCAAAACAAAAAAATAGTTGAATTAAACAAAACTAAACTGATTGGAGCTGACTTGAATAAATAAACAGGCCATAAGTTTGCGACTTAATATATTCACTTTTAATAATATAACATGATTGAGTTCATATCACTTGAATCTAAAAGACTATACAAGTATAATTAATTTCAATTTAAAAGACCTCTATATAATTGAAGTTTTATTAATAACTACACAAGTAAACAGGCCATACGTTTTATTAAAGTTCAATATAATTAATTTCAATTTAAAAGACCTTTGTATAAAATTACAAAATAACAATCAGCTCTACAAGCTTGCCTTAATTAAAATATCCTCTAAAAAAACAGGAATAAATAAATAAAACATAAATTGATAGGTCCCACTTTCTAATTACAGTTGTTATATACTTATATATACGTGTCATTGATAAAACAATACAAGTATGGATCAACAATCACGGAGAAGTTGCTGCGGTTTAACTTTATCAAAGCATTTAGATATGGTGTGATACTGTGATTTGTATAAGGAATGCCGTCAAGAAGGTGGGGTATTTCGAATGCAGTTCAAATTGACTACTCATAAGTAGGGGTGTGAATTTAGGTTGTCGGTACAGGTTAGTGTTGATTCAATCGGGTTCGGGACATATCAGTTTAGTTTAACTTTGGTTGTTTTGTCCCTTTGATTCAATCCAATTTAGTTCATGCCATTTCGGGAGCAAATCAAAATAGTTTACTATTACTTAGGAAACAATTCAGTTCAGGCTCAGACCATTATGGTCATATCAACTTCAGTTCAATCTAAAACGTGTCAAGTAAAAGTAAGTTAGAAAGATGTCATGGTCTTTTTCAGGCATGGTCGGGTTATTTCGGATTCTTGTGGGGACTTTAATTTTGTGTCTTTGAATAAAAGTTGAAAATTATGTGATAAATATCCTTATGATAAACTTTTAAGATATATTTTAGGTCGAATACTATGTCTTGGTACTTCATATTAATCATGTTTTCCATTGATTTTTGGTGTAGTTGACACATACAAATAATTATTTAATTATATATTTGAAAGCTTCAACGTGTAAGTTCATATTGATTCTAGACAATATAATGTGTCACGTTCATTAATTTAAAAGGAAACTATTAAGTTATAAATTATTACACGGTAAAATAAAAATTTATTTTTACATAAGATTGAGTTTTAGGTCCCATCAGTTCAGTTCAGGTTGAGTTAGGTCAAAATTAAAGATCAAACAGGTTGGTTAATATTCAGTTCAATTCAGCTTGGTTCATCCTTTTCTCGGGTTTTGCATGTACATGTTAATTTCAGTTTGTGTCATTTTCAGTTTAGATTCAATTCAGTTCAATCCATTGATTTATTGATCAATAACAGTTTCGGTCACTTTCCATTCAAGTCATTTTCAGGTTACAGATCGCTTTCAGTTCAGGTTATTTCAGTTTCGGTCAATAACAATTCAGTTAACCCAACGGGTCGTAACCCAACCCGACACCCCAACTCATAACTTCATAAGTCATATAATCAAGCTCTTAAAAGGAAATTTTAGAGAAATGCTTGAACAATAATTAAAATTTAATAACAAAATTTGACATTAATAAATCTATCTATGAACCTCTTAAGAAAGATACCTTTTGGCTGTTTTCTTTTTTATAAACTCATCTTTGGATAATTGGATTTCTTAACAATCCCACCTTTCATAGGTATGTGTCCATAATAAGGATGCAAATGGATTATACATAACTCGATCACCTTTTCATTAGTGGCGGAGCCAGGATTTTCAATATAGTGGGTCACCATCGATAGGACTTCTTATCTATGTTACCTAGACTCAGGCTTGGGTGTCATGTCCAAGAAGAGACTAGAGATTCAACAATCTATTCTATAATTTTAGAAGATGTAGAGATACAGTCAAAAGGGTATTTTGATATTGTTGTAGATACGACTATAATATAAAGTATCCAAAAATTCGTTGGAAGTCGATAATTTATTCCTTTCCCTTCAGCTGAAGTGAATATCAACTAAATTTTTTTTAATGCAATACCTTAATTTAAAGACAAAATTATAACCAATTCATAGGCGCATATGCAGTTACTCTATAAATTACGAAATCATTTACAACCAAAGATCATTCATTTGACCTCTAAACCTTTTCAACAAATGAGTTTCTAAAGTCTAAACCCATTCAACCAAAGATCATTAGTAAACCTCTAAACCTTTGCCCAAGTTCCTTCTACCTTAACTCATGTACAATTAAAATAAGTCAATAGCATATAAAAGTAAAACAAAACTATAGGCCAAGAAAGAATCTGGGGTGTAGGTGTGAAGGGAGTTGAACTCCTGACCTGCAATAGAAAGTACCTTGTATCTACCATTGAACCAACACACATTCAATGTTCTACTAATAGGCTTATAAATATATAAATAATTTCTCTGGGTAATGGTGGGTCATGACCCACCATGCCCAAACGTAGCTCCGCCATTGTTTCCTACCAGTCTTAAAAACCAATTATTGAAATATAAAATCACATTAAACGGGTAAAATACAAGTGACGGAAGTAGATGAGTTGTGGGCGGTGTTTATATCCATCGATCACTTATTTTCCTACTCCAAACAACATTTCACTTCATTCTAACCAATTTGTCATTCAATGGTAAATGAGTTGATATTTATCTTTTTGTCGTCTACATAGGGTGTGTTTTGTTAGCGGGATTGTGATCCCGAATCCAATCCAATCAAATTCTATCTATGGTCATCCAATTTAATTCATTCTAAATTTCTAATCCCTCCTCATTTTTTCAATCCATTCTAACCCATTATCGTCTCTTCAATCCATTTTAATCCTTTCTCAATATTTCAACCCATTGTAATCCATTATCATCCCTTCAATCCATTTTAATCTTTTCTAATATATTTTCAAACCAATTCGTCCCTTGATAAATAATTTTTGTTATTTATCCAACATGAAGCAATTATAAAACAAACTTAATTAACTATTTTCTGCATAAATAAATTGTTGCTTTTACATCTTTACAACATAATTATTCATCAAAAATCATACAAAATTCTACATGAATTAATATGTAAAGTGTTGATTTGAAATTAATAATTTTGACTTGAAAATAATTACTGTGACATGAAAATGCCCATGAATGATATGAAAAAGAAAGCTGGTGAAATTACAAAAAATGCATTCTTCTAGGTCGTATAGAGATGGAACCAGATCGGGTTCGGTGTGGGTGGAGCATCACCCACATTCGTCGCCCGTTTTTTATCCATTTAAATCGGGTTTTCACCTTTTAAATTTAGGTGAAAGAGACGGGTGATGGATCATCCACTCAATACTAACGTAAATGTACACATTTTATATTTTTGTTTATGTAGAATCATATATCGATTTTGAAAGTAATGATATTGGATGAATTATATGCGAAAATGTTTTAAGTTGGGAGCGATAATGTTTAAATTAGTTGGTTATAGCTTTTCCCTTGGTTCTATAAGCTAGATCTTGGCATCAATTCTCTCCTCTCGCCTTTGTTGCTCTCTAGTAAAAAAAAAAAAAGTGGTTTTACCTATACTGTGTACATGCTTATCATTGTAATTGATAAATTTTGCAATTCTTTTTCCAATAGTTCATATAAGGTTTAACTAATTATAATCCATTATAATCATTTAATTAATTATAATCCCACCAATTTAATCCATTCTATTTTCCAATCCATCAAACCATGCCATCCAATCCAATCCAATCCAATCAAATCCATTCAATTTCATTCCAATTATCTGAACAGAACACACCCATAATACATGATTCACCCACATTTACATGATTTATCTATTTTAATCCTAGTACTTAATTCTTTATCTCAAACGCCCTCCCTCTTTATACCTTCAGTCCTTCACCACTAAGAATGACGATTATCTAATCCAAATGTTTTTAAAACAAACAAAGGTTAATATAAGGGGAAAAGTTGGACGAAAAAAATACTACTATCTTCGTTCCTTTTTGTTTGTTACGTTTGCAATCTTAACACTATTTATTTCTTAAGAAAGACACTATTTATAAGATTGAAGAATCTTTTAAATTACTTTCAATATATAAAACATAATAGTCATATGAGGCCTTATTTAATTAGTCTAGATGAATACATTATATCTAGGGATGTCAACGAGCCGAGCTGTGTAGTAGCTTGTTCGAGCTAGGCTTGGTAACCATTAATTAAGCTCGAGCTCAGCTCGAGCATAATCGAGCTTTCAAAATTGTTGTTCGATTTTGGCTCGTTTAAATTTGTAGTGTTTGAGCTCGGCTCATTTAAGCTCCTTTATTTTTCGAGCTCAAGATTGAACTCAAATCAAGCCTATAATTAAACTAAGTTGTGAATAAACGAGCATTCTACATATTTTTTTTAAACATCTCTTTGCAAAATTTACGCATCGAAATGTATATTAAATGCAAAAATATTGTCATTAATAAAGTTAAAAAATTTAATGCAACGTCAACTTATTCAAATAATTAAATCTAGATGGAATAAAATATAATACAATTCATTTATGTTTGTAATTGATAATTATACTACCTTAAGAAAAATCGTGCTTCAACGAGCTACAAACGAGCTTATAAATAAGCTATGAACGAAGTGTTCACAAGTCTTAATTAGCCGAGTAATAGGGTGTTCGAGTAAAGTTCGTTTATTAATCGACCTTGAAAATTTTGTTCAGATCATACTCGTTTATTTATATATGAACGATCTTTGACCAAGCTTTAACCAAGCTCGTTCATGAGTTGCTTACTAGTGTATCAGCTCATAGGGGCGGTTTTTAGGGGGTGCGGGGTGGTCGACGAAACAGGGCCCCCAAATTTTAGAGGCTCCAAACTTTGAATATATAGATATTAGTTTCGATTCATAAAATAACATAATAATAAAGTTTGAGTAGTGGTAGAGCACTATATATATGTGTGTGTTTTAAATGTCCAAGGAACAATCCTTATGTTTGTCGTCATTTGTGTACCACATTAACACATATGTTGGAACAACAACATAATGTTGTTCATAATATAATCACCATCAATATAGTTTAATTTTTAAGGTATATAAAGCTTAACTTTTAATTTGGATTCACTCCTAAAATTCTCCATCTTCCAAATTTAATAGTTATCCATCAATGTTAAAATCTTTTATTTTCTAAATTTAATTTTCAACCTCTAAATCTTTGATTTTGAGATGAAATTTGATTGTTTAATCATTGTTTAACTCCCAAAATTTTTATATATGCGTTTTGTCAAATCTTCCAATTTTACCAATAAAAAAATCCTTTAAAGTAAATATAATCAAATAAAAATTAGATTTGAAATAGACTATCGTAGGCTTCATTTTGAAAAGTTATACAGGACCCCATAAAACATTACTCCATTGTAGCTCCGACGTTAATAGCTTATTGACATCCCTAATTAGCTAATAATATCCAATAATAATAATTTTTACATATATTTATATACAATAATGTATATTTAAAATCAAATAATTATCAAACGAAAACATAGAGAGTAAATATTATATTACTGGATGACTCAATTAGAACTTTTCTCTCGATTGATTTCAATCTATGATGGGATGATTCTTATTCCTACCATCTTGATTTTTGGACCTTAAAAAACAAAAATCTGTTGTTAATAAAATCCTGTAAGCAAACCCATCACCACAGTCCACAAATAACTCTAGGTCGGGTCCCACTGAACAATTGGCGCAAAACGAGGAAGTTCAAATGACAAGCTTAAATGGTAGCGGTCGGTGGCCGCATGCACACATGATGATACCATGCAAATTGCAGCGTCTAAGTTGTCTTCAGCATGTTATTGATTTAGGACCTGTTCTCCTTGTCTTATTTTTACTTATTTTCAGCAAAAATAAGTTCAGTTCAGCAAAAATAAATTCAGATAAGCAAAAATAAGTTCAGTTCAGTAAAAATAAGTTCAGTTAAGCAAAAATCAGTTTCAATCCTTAATAAATTGTTCATCGTTTCAGCAAAAATAAGTTCAGTTCAGCAAAAATAAGTTCAGTTCAACAAAAATAAGTTCAGATCAATAAAAATAAGTTCAGATCAACAAAAATAAGTTGAGGAGAACAGGGCCTTAGTACCAAAGAATGGTTTAATTATTTTTTTACATTCCAAATCTATATGTTAAGCTTTATCATTATATAGTGAGTGAATCAATTAATTAGAATTAGGTATAAGGTATTAAGATGATAATTATTAATTTAATTAGCAGGTGCATTATTAGAATCAGAATCTCTAGACTAGTGCTTTTTTGGATTAGGAGATGCCAAAATATTTAGCTGTTTTACAACTAACGATTGCAATAAGCCAATAGCCTACTGTATGCATGAAAGATTGAAAGCAAACAATTCTACTTTGGGAATTGGGATACCCCTTTTAATTAATTTTAATTTAATGGCATTTAACATATTATGGGACTACTGGTTATCATGATTTCAACAAGTTTTTGTGTCGCTTTTATGGTTTCTAACCATTTATCAAATTTAGACAAATCTAATTTGTATGTGAAATGAAGATAAAATTTTGACTCTTTATATTATTTTTTTTTTCTGATTAATAATGACATTCAATATCAACTTAACTAATGGTGCGATTCGTCTCCCCGTATATGTCATAAATCAATAATCTTTCACTAGAAATGTGATTATGTGAGTAAATGTTTTGTTTTGATTTATAGGGACCAAGTTGAGCCTTGCAATAAAGCTAATTTAGGATGTATTATGGGTACTTGGTTGTAGGACTCATGCCAAGCCTGCATTATTGTCTTAAAAATATTTCTTTTCCTAACCATTTTATTTTTAACTATTTTTTACGGAGTATGATTACTAGAAATTCAATTGTACACCCGGGTGCATATCTCAATTTTATAAAATATTAATCAGTTAAAAAAAGCACAAAACATTAAATGTCTTTTAAAAAATACTAGATATATTTTATGAAACATTAGGTATATTTTATAGAATTCAATGCAACTATGCTTATAAGCCTAATGTTCTATGGTATATATCTAATGTTTTCTAGATATATTAATGTGTGCAAATGTTTTATATTCTATATGTAATGTTATAATTACTTAATTTTGTTTTTGTATATGTTCTTTTATACTAGGCTAATGTTTTGTACTCCCTCTATTCCTAAATGTTCAATACGTTTGGAATCTTGACACTATTCATAAGGTCAGGGCTAGCCCTGAGGGTAGGCCGGGAGTGCGACCACCTAGCCCTGAGGGTAGGCCGGGAGTGCGACCACCTAGGGCTCACGGTTTTGGTAGGGGCCATACATATTTTTTTAAGCTTCCACTACTAATGGAGGTTGAAGAAGCTGACCATATAACTTGAGTTAGAGAAAGTTGAAGAAGGGAATAAGAAATAATACTTTAAACGATATTCTAGAGGAAATTAAGGAAAGATTATATTTATTTTGGAAAAACTAAAAATTAATTGCATGTATTGATCGATTGACATTCTTAATTTTCTGTTCTTTTTCCAATTTTAATTCACAAAAAATTAAAGTCTTTTAAATAAGGATAAAGAGTAAAAGACTATTCTGTATCACTTAACTTGGGAATGTAAAAAATTAAATAAAAATTCTAACTAGTACATTGTCCAACTTTTCATTAGTTGTTTTAATTACAAGCATTTTAAAAGTTATTTGTTCTAGTGTTTTTAGATTTTTTTGTAAAAGTTTATTTATTTATGTTTAAATTTAACTTAACATATAGGTAATTTTTTATCATGGTTATTAATGTTATATATGGAATACATATATTTTTAAAGTTGAAATTAGTTCTTATGAGTTGCATAATTTTTGACAAAAAAATTATAATTTTCTTAGTGTGAGCTAGTTTGATTATCAAACGATCCACAAATCAATAACATATTCTCAAATACTCCATAAACCCGTCAATGGTCCACAATTTTTGGGATAGTTTTTGAGTAACGTAAGTGCTAGTCTAAGTAGTAGCACAAACATAAAATATTAAATGCAACTATTTATTACTTGTATTTTTTGTAAGGGCCTTATTAAATTATTTTGCCTAGGATCCTTAAAATCTCAGGACCGACCCTGCATAAGGTGAGAGAATCTTTTAAATTACTTTAAATATATATAATATAATATAGTCATATTAGGTCTTCTTCGATTTGTCTTAATGAGTACGTTATTAATATATAATTATTATATATATATTACATATACACAATAAGAGTTATTTAAGGTTAAATAAGTGCATTGACATGTGAGCAAGTCAAAACATATCAAAGAAAAGGGAACAGAGGGAGTAGTAGTTAATGCTCTACAAAAGTTCTTTATTGTTTTGTATTTGATATTGTTCTATACAAAACATTAAAGTTTTATAATAGCTTTGAAGTTTTATAAAATACACTTGATTATTATTTTGAAAAAAATGGGTGTATATCAGCTCAGGGTCCTAGGATTATATTTTTCACTTATCTTACTTTTTTTCCTTTGATTGATACTCATTACGTATGAAGTACAAGATACAAGGAGAGAAACTTTGACTTTAAAATTATGTATGATCAATAAGAAATAACATGTTCATATAAAATCTTGTTAGATATATTTGGATAACAAACAAATACATTAAAGAGAGTGCTAAAATATCAACTTGAGTTCTAGTCAACCCTACTTATTATGAATTAATGAGTGAAAAGAAGGTCCTTAATTGCTATAGAAATGAGCAAATGACACATGTATATGATGGATCATGCATAGTTAACATAAAGAGAACTAAATAAGTACTCCACTATAGTTCACGAAATAAAATATCACCAAACTAGAAGTGAAGTATAGAAATCAACAAGTGATCAAACAGATATTAGGCTTTGATGTCAAACAAATGAGTTATATATCAAAAAAAAAAAAAAGACAAACTCTTAAATGCGACCTGCCACATACTAAATAGTGGTGCGACAGGCCCAATAAGTAAAAGAGTCCAAATATTTTTAACCCTTTATGTGCTAGGTTTTTCCTTTATTTTTTTTTATTTTAGTTTTAAAAGATTCTTCCTTCTTAAATTTTAATACTCCTCTGACCGCATTCATTTCACCCAGTTTTTTCCTATTTTTCTTCCCCACATCCATTATTTAAATCTTTTATTCTTTTACTCTATAATTTCATCATTTTTTTTGCTTGGTTTTAGTTTCGAATGATCTTGATTTACTTTCTATCATTTTTATTTTTTTTAGCACCAAGTTATTTTTACGCCTTTTTTTGGGGTAGGAAATCAAAGTTATCTCGCAATTTTTTTTATTAATTTGTGTTTATTTTGTTTGACAGGGTTAATTACTTTTTCAGGGGTTACTAACAGCCCAAACTTTTGTTGAAGGGGTTACTTAACTTTTCTAAGTAAGGGTGTTAATGAGACGAGACAGCTCGTGAGTTACTCGCGAGTTACTCGGACAAAGCTCGGTCAACACCCGACTCGAATGAGTTCAGCTCGAGTTCGAGCTCGACTCGGGGTTCTAACGAGTCGAGTCAAGCAAGCCCTTACTCGACTTGAAAAGCTCGTGAGTGGCTCGATATATAATTATATATAAGTAATATTTTTTAATGTATCCCAAAAAAATTTTAAAAATTATTTACTTAATGGCTTAAGTTCTTATGTGTTGATTTAGCCGTTCATTTATTTCCATCTCAACCGTCAAAATTCAAGCTAATAAATAAAACTTAAAAAATAAAAAATTGTTTATTTATTTAAACAATAAAAAATTGTTCTAAATTTCTTAAGAGTGTAAAATATTTATTTAGCACATAACTACATAAATTTGGAAGGTTTTAAGATAATTATGTAATCTTCTGTTTCTATTAGTTACTTCTAAAGACAATTATGATAAATTTATTTTCAGGTTACTCATTATTATGAATTTGAGCTTTATTCAACTACTGAGTCGAGTTCGAGCTCCATTTTAAAAGCTCGCGAGCTTTCGAGCTCGAGTCGAGCTATAGTTTTAAGTTTCGAGTTCGAGTCGAGCTCAATATATGATACTCGAGCTTGACTCGCATCATTAACACCCCTATTTCTAAGGGTTATTTATCTTTGTTGCAGGGGTTACTAATCTTTGTTGATGGGTTACTTGACTTTTTAAGGGGTTACTAATCTTTGTTGAAGGGGTTACCTAACTTTTTATGGGGTTATTGATCTTAGGAAGGGTTACTTAATTTTTTCAGGGGTTACTAATCTTTGTTGAAAGGGTTACTTAATTTTTTCAGGGGTTACTAAACTTTGTTGAAGGGGTTACTTAATTTTTTCTGGGATTACTAATCTTTGATGAAGGGGTTACTTAACTTTTTCTTGGGTTACAAATCTTTGTTGAAGGGGTTACTTAACTTTTACCGAGGTTACTAATATTTGTTGAAGGGGTTACAGGTTACTTAACTTTTTCTGGGTTACTAATCTTTGTTGAAGAAATTATTTAACCTTTTCTGGTTAATGATATTATTAGCCATCACATAAAGTTACAATCTTCAAATTAAAACTCTGTATTTTTCAATCCCCTAATTGCAAAATTAAAACCCCTTTTCAGTTTTCACTTGATATATACCCAAATTAACAAAAACCAACTAAATTTCTCAATTCCTTTCCAACCCTATCATCACTACTTAATCAATTCACTTTAATCATCGCTGTTTCATTAAAAAAAAAAGAAGAAGTTATCGTCATCATCAACGAAACTTGAAGAGCAGTTCCATGGCAAAAACATCAGCGTTGTGCTGTCCGCGACGAAACCCGTGCTGTTAACAAAAAATTGTTGTCAATGGAGTTGTAGGTTTCAGGCTAAAGAATTAGAGAAAGAAGGTGACTTGTATAGGCTGAAGGAAGTAAAAATGGTGGGTGTTGGGATAGAGACAAATTTATTTCAATTTTTTTTTTTTTTAAAATTTGATTAGCTATTAACGGAGTTAATTAACAGTAATGACCACACGGTTTTCTTGTGGTGCGGCATGTTGTACGTAAAACACGTTCAAAAAAAAAAAAAATTAGGTCCCTAGCACCAAACACATGGAATTGGGTCCCAAAAAGTTTGGAACGTAGGAATATTTTTCATAGCTCCAAAAATTATTATTGCTGGATTATACTGTTAAAAAACAAACTTGGGTTCATTATAATTTTTCATGAATTAAGAATTTAGTTTATTTCATTATATTTCAGTTGCATTAAAATCAAAATATATAATAATGTATAATAAGGTTAAATATATATTATCTCGTTTTAAATTGTCCACGGTAAAAAACCGTAAGAAGCAAGATGGACTGATGGAGTCGGTGACTCGACTTGTATTTTCAGATGGCTCCCTCCTTTAATTAAAGTACAAGTTGCTTTTGCACGTAGCTCTTGCATAGCCTTGCAATTTATGATGATAATAACTTGATATTTGGTGCCACAACATGTATGGCTTGGGTAGTTGGGCCAGATTATTTTATATTGGGAACATTTCGGTCCATAATATGACTCACGAGCAGCCGCAAATATGGCCCATGGGCCAATACGAATAGCCAGCGATTTAGGGCCTGTTTAATTCAGCTGAAAATAACTGAACTGAATTTATTGGAGCTCAACTGAGCTGATTTTTTTTTTAATGAAGGATTAATTAATTACAAAATAAGAGAAGAGCTGAACTGAACTGAACAGATTTTAAGTTGAAGTAAACACGCTTCGTATCTCTCACGTCAACTCACATCTTAGGTAAATTCTATTTAATTTATTAACATCTTAGATAAATTCTATTCAATTTATTAAAGCTAAATTTCTCTAAATTAAATTGAAGTCATCTAAATTTATTGACCATAACTAAATAGAAATTATTTAAGTTATTAAAGATGGGCATGGATGAGAATAATGCATTAAGGTGTAAGACATTCTAATGTCAATAATGAAGATTAATGTGGTTCATATAAAAACAAAACTTGTAACACATGATGCATTTTTTCCAACCTAGTTTGCCTTGAAAATCATTTCACTTTATATTTAAATTCTTCATTAGAGTTGCATATTAACAAAATTCATGTACATATACAAGTGAGCAACTAATAAAGCATATAGACTTTAGAACAAACTGAATATCGAGTTTGAAATTTTAGAAAGCCAAGAAAATAGAGTGAGAAAGTTTTAATCCAAAAATTGTGTATTTTGTTTTGTAAAATCTGTATCTCAGAATTAGTTACAAGTTTTAGACAGTTAATTCAGTAACACTAACAAACTAAGGGCCTGTTTACTTTAGCTTAAAATCAGTTCAGTTCTGTTCAGCTCAGTTCAGTTCAGCTCTAATCAGTTCAGTTCAGCTTAGCTCTTCTCTTATTTTGCTACTCATTAATCCTTCATAAAAAACTTTCAGTTCAGCTCAGTTCAGTTCAGTTCAGCTCCAATCAGCTCAGTTCAGTTCAGTTCAATTTAGTTCAGCTGTTTTCAACTAAAGTAAACAGGCCCTAAGAATCGAAATTACACAAACACCTTTAAGAGGAAATATTTTATGAATATCTTTACTTCTACACCCCCCTCTCCTTTCAAAATGGACTAGGGATGAAGAACTAGGCCAATCTTGATCTGGAAATTACTGAACCAAACCAATCTTGCATGTCAAAAAATGATGTTGATCTGTGCCAAGAGGTTTAATCATCAAATCTACAAGCTGAAAATTAGACTTCACATGCTTGGTTTGCAAAAATTTGAATTGCACATTCTCCTTGACATAATGAACATCCAACCATTAGCCTTTGGTTTAGAGATGCTTCGCTTTCTTATGAAAACAAGGGTTTTCAGATATATGTTAAGCTGGTCACAATACAAAGTAATAGGAGTAGATACCATGAGTCCATGATACCCAATTCGGTTAGTAAACCTTCAACCCAAACAACCTCACTTGTTGCATAACTCGTACTTCAAAATTATGTGTTGTAGAGCTTTTTAATACAACTTTTTACTTCTTGGTTTACCAAGAAACAAAAGAATATCCTAGGAAATTGTAATAAACAAAATCACTATATGCAATAATTGTAAGAGGTGATTGAACTTAATAGAACAGTTCAAGTTTCAAAGAGCCTTATAAGTATCTCAAAATGTGAATTGTAGCAGAAACATGAGTAACTCTAGGAGCTGTCAAAAAGTGACTTAATTGTTGCACGACATACGATATATCAAGTCTAGTAAGATTCAAGTATAACATTTTTCCAATTATCTTCCATTAACTCTCAGGATCAGATAAATCCCCATCATCCATGCTAAGATTCAATCCTTTAGGCAAAGGAAAAGTAGCAAGTTTATACCCTTCCATATGAGCATCCCTCAACATATCCATAATATCTCAGAAGAAGATACAGTAACCTCAAATCCTTGAAATAACATTTTTTTTTTTTTTGGCATCATTAGTGAACATTTAGCAATATATTACAATATATCTACTACGACTATGAGCATTGGTTGGGTTACTATATCTCTCCTTTCCTCCTTTTGCCACATCATTTTCCACCAACTTTTTCATTTACTTGTAGGCATCGGAAGGGGGTCACAACGACACCCGGTCACACACAAGACAACCAACCAAGAACTCTAATCAATTAACCCAACTAATTCACCAATATCAATATACCAATAAAACCAAAGTGCGGACAGCAATAAATAAAGCAAACAAACAGCAAAAACAATCAAACAACACACGGATTATTATACGTGGAAAAACCTCTTCGGTGTGAAGAGTAAAAAACCACGGGACCTCTTGAGGAGTCCACCCTTAAACTTATCTTATTGATAATTGAGGGTAAAAATAAACCCAAATCAGTCTACACAAGGTTCATAAACACCCACCAACAAACTCCAAACAATAAGAGATAAATTGAGAACAAAAGGTGTAGGAATCACCCAAAAACAGCAGGTCTGTCCAGGGATGATTTTGACCAAACCAGAGCTCAAACGAACGATCCAACCGTCCAAAACGAAGCCCTTAATGTCAGGAACAAGCTGTCAAAATTTCAAGGCAATCCAACGGTTTAATTTCCGGTAATTGACAGTTTTGTAAAGGCTGTCCTGAGAAAGCCGAAAACCTATAGAACCCTCTTTCTCTCTTGTGTTTTCTTGTGAAAATTATGCCCAATTTTGCTGTATAATTTCAGCAAATATTGACCTCCAAAAAAGCTTGCTTAACAAGCCGCAAAATAAGCCCAAAAGTTGGACTTAAAACAATAAGTAAAATGCATTACAAACGGCCCATTCATTGAGACCAAAATAATGAAACATTTTATTAATACTTGGCTGGACCCACAATAATCTCCCCCTCCAGCCCAAAACGGGGAAGACAACCGGGCTTCAACAATCACTTGAAGCTCATTCCCGCAAGCTTACTACAAACATCAAGCTTGCTTCCTGGAACCACCTTTGTCAACATGTCTGCACCATTCTTATTGGTATGAACCTTCTTGAGTTTCATTTTCTTCAACTCAATCACATTTCTCAACCAATGATATCGAACATCAATATGCTTGGTACGAGCATGATACATAGCATTTTTGCTCAAGTCCATAGCACTTTGACTATCACAAAGTACAACATACTCACCTTGCTTCAAACCCAACTCTTATAGAAACCTTTTCAACCAAAGCATCTCCTTGCTTGCTTCCACAGCTGCTATATACTCTGCCTCAGTAGTCGACAAAGCCACACACTTTTGCTATTTGGATTGCCAAGAAATGGCTCCCCCTGAAAATGTGAACACATAACCTAAAATAGACTTTCTACTATCAAGATCACCAGCCATGTCTACATCTGTATATCCCTCAAGAATAAGTTTACCACCTCCATAACACAAACAAAGTTTGGAAGTGCCACGCAAGTATCTGAAGATCCACTTCACTGCATCCCAATGAGCCTTACCCGGATTGGATAAGTATCTACTCACAACACCAACAGAATGTGTAATATCTGGCCTAGTACAAACCATAGCATACATCAAAGAACCAACAGCAGAAGAATAAGGAATAGTAGACATACTTACTTTCTCTTCCTCTGTTGTAGGACAAGCTCTCTTACTCAACTTGAAGTGAGCTGCTAATGGTGTATTAATAGGCTTGGCATTCTTCATATTGAACCTTTCAAGCACCCGTTCAATATACTTTTCTTGTGATAACCACAACTTTCCAGCTTTCCTGTCACGAGCAATCTCTATGCCTAAGATTTGCTTTGCTGGACCCAAGTCTTTCATGTCAAATGACTTGGAAAAGTCTTTCTTCAAGCTACTAATCATCTCTGCATCTTGTCCAACTATCAGCATATCATCCACATACAAAATAAGGATAATGAAGTTACCATTTGGGAACTTTATGAAATAGACACAAGGATCTGCTGAAGTCCGTTTATAACCATTGTTTGTCATAAACGAATCAAATTTTCGATACCACTGCCTTGGTGCTTGTTTTAACCCATAAAGACTCTTCTTCAATTTGCAAACAAGCTTTTCTTTCCCCTTTTCTTCAAAACCTTCAGGTTGCTCCATGTAGATTTCTTCATGCAAGTCACCATGTAAGAAAGCAGTTTTCACATCAAGCCGTTCCAACTCAAGATCAAGACTTGCAGCTAACCCCAAAACAGTTCTGATAGATGTCATTTTGACCACAGGAGAGAAGATCTCATCAAAATCAATGCCCTTTTTCTGGTTGAATCCTTTAATCACCAATCTGGCTTTCCTCTTCACAATCTTCTCACCATCTTTCTTGTTCTTGAAAACCCATCTGTTCTAAGATTTTCTTGCCCTTGGAAAGCTTCACCAACTCATAAGTTTGATTCTTTTTCAAAGAATTCATTTCCTCTTGCATAGCCTCGAGCGAAAGATCCTTGTCTTCACTAGACAACACTTCTTGGAAACTCTCGGGCTCCCCCTCACCAGTGACTAAGACATACTCTGAGCTGGGATATTTTGAAGAAGGCTTGTGAACTCTAGTTGACCTTCTAACTTATACGTCATTCACTGAAGGGATAGGTTGCTCCCCTTGCTCATTAACCTCTTCTTCATGTGGAGCATCAACATTTTCCGGAGTATCATGAATTTCCAGATCATCATCAACATGATCATGAATATCTGGTACATCACCAACATCATCTGGATGTACCTCCTCACCACAATCAAGTGTGTTTTCAACATTCTCAATGGCAACCTGATCAAAAAAAGTAGAAATAGGAACAGAAGAAACATCATTAGTATCAACAACCAAATCTGAAGTAGTATAATACCTAGTACTCAGAAGCTCTTCACCCATCTCGTGCTCAAAGAATACTACATCTCTGCTTCTTACAACCTTCTTCTTCTCTGAATCATAAAGTCTAAAGCCATACTCATCATCACCATAGCCAACAAACACACATGGAGTAGTCTTGGCATCAAGCTTTGATCTCTGTTCTTTTGGCACATGCATATATGCCTTGCATCCAAAGACTCTAAGATGTGAATATTTGGGATCACATCCCTTCCATGATCTCTTGGGAATGTCAAGACCTAAAGGAATAGATGGAGATTGATTGATCAAGTAAACTGCAGTTTGAACTGCCTCTGCCCAAAATGTCTTTGGAAGATCTGACATCTTCAACATGCATCTCACCTTTTCAATAATGGTTCTGTTCATCCTCTCTGCAACACCATTATGTTGTGTAGTGCGGGGAACTACCTTCACATGTCGAATACCAAAACATGAGCAATAAAGTTTGAACTCATTTGAAGTATACTCACCACCATTATCAGATCGAAGACACTTTAACTTCCTTTCGGTTTTCCTTTCTACCATGGCAGGAAATTTCTTGAATGTTTCTAACACTTGACTTTTAGTCTTCAACATGTAAACCCATGTCTTTCTTGTAGCATCATCAATGAAAGTGACAAAGTATCTATTGCCACCAAGAGAATCTACCTCAATGGGACCCCTAACTTTGGTGTGCACAAGTTCCAACTTGACTTGCCTCCTAGTAGACTTCTTAGAGAAAGAAGCTCTGTGTTGCTTTCCTTTTCTTTTGATCTTGACATAGCTTGTTATTAACAATATCTTCATCACCTGCAGTAGAATCCAAACACACAGGGGCCTCCAGAAGATCTTTATTAGGGGATCGAGGCAAGTCATTAAGAACAATTTCATTAAGAGTATAAATTGCATAACATGATTGTTCTATCATAGGATTTTTCAATGCACTATGAAGGTTAAGGTGACCTTGTCATCACCTACAGAAAGAGTCAAATTTCCATTCTCTACCGATAACAGCTCATGTGGTGTGTAAGAATGGTCTACCAAGTATAATCGGAATATGAGCATCCTCATCCATATCTAACACAACAAAATCATCAGGAATAAAGAATCTCCCGACTCTCACCGGGACATCCTCTAAAATACCTTTAGGGTATTTCACTGTCCTATCTGCCATCTGCAAAGCGATGTTAGTAACCTTCAAAGCACCCATATCAAGTTTTTTACAAATAGATAAAGGCATGACACTAACACTAGCCCCTAAATCACATAAAGCTTTATCAATAAATAATGGGCCAATGTTATAAGGAATAGAAAAGCTTTCCGGGTCTTTCAACTTAGGTGGTGACTTGTTTTGCGATATGGCACTGCACTCCTCCGTAAGTGCTACGGTCTCCACCACATTCAACTCACGTTCCTGCGATATCTTTCAAAAATTTAGTATAAGTAGGAATTTGAGTTATCAAATCAGTAAATGGAACAGTAACCTGCAAATTCTTCACAACATCTAAAAATTTACTGAAATGATTATCATTCTTACTCCTAGTTACCCTGTTCGGAAAGGGCAACCTAACCTGTGACCTCGGGATCGTATCAATCGATGTGTCACCTACCTTCTCCTTAGGTGCTTCAACCTCCTTATCTAGAACTGTCTCTAAATATTCAATCACCACATCATTGGTCTTTTTAGCTCCACCTGCAACATTAAAATTAACATCATCAGTAGGTATTTTTGGGCCCTCATAAGCAGTTCCACTCCTCAAAGTAATGGCATTGACATGGTCCCTTGGGGGATTCTGTGGTGCCTGTGATACTGGAGGTGTAGGTTGTGATGGAAGGTGGCCTGGTTGCCTTTGAGCAGTTGGTTGTGCAATCTGAGCTATCTGAGTCTCCAGGTGCTTGTTGTGAGCCTGCATTGCCTCCATATTTTTCTGCATCTGCAACATCATATTTTTCAGCTCTGAAATTTCACCACTAGGTTGAGTCGGCAATAGTGGTGCTGATAATGGTGGCCTGCTGAAACCTGGTGGGTGTGGTGGTGCATATCTCTGCATATGCTGGTGTACCTGCTGAGGTGGTACAGTTTGGTGAGGATTCTGCACATTGCTACTGTTCTTGTAGGAAAAGTATGGATGATCCTTCCAGCACGGATTATATGTATTAGAAAATGGATTGTTCTTGTAGACTTGAAAGGCACACACTTGCTCTACTGAACTGATACATGACTGGGAACTATGACCGAATGAACCACAGGAATCACAGAAAGGGTCAGTGCATCCTGAAAGTGCAGCTACAGGTGATGGTGGAGGAGCTGTAGTACCAATCTTACCGAGCTTCTGACTTGTGGCATTGATCTGTGCAGCTAAACTCTCATACTTATCATCAACTACATGTTTTCCACCCTTCTTGGAATTCTCTCTAAGGTTACCAAACTGTGAATTATGAGTGGCAATTTCATCAATCAGTTCATATGAAGCATTGACCTCCTGGTTCATGAATCGACCATTAGCAGCAGAATCTAACAAAACTCTACTCTCATTACCCAACCCATTGTAGAATGATTGAACCAGAAACCATTTCTCAAGCCCATGATGAGGACACATTCTCAATAGCTCCTTGAACCGTTCCCAAGCATCATAAAGCGACTCATCTCTTTCCTGATTAAAGTTAGTAATTTGGCTCCTCAATAAAGCAGTTCTCTGTGGTGGATAGTACTTCCTCTGAAAAGCAAGAGCCAAGTCCTCCCAACAAGTAATTGTGGCCATATTAAGATCATTCAACCAAGTTCTAGCTTTGTCCTTCAACGAAAATGGGAACATTCTCCTCCTAATATAATCCTTAGAAGCGTTCATTTGCTTGATGGTATCACAGTATTGAAGGAAATTCTACAAATGTAAATTCGGATCCTCCTTCAATGTCCCTGAAAATTGATTTCGTTCGACCATATTCACAAGAGCCGGTTTTAGTTCGAAATTAGCAGCATCGGTATTAGGTACTGAATTACCTCCAGCCATAGACTCCGTACTAGGCAAGGAATAGTCTCTCAATGAACGGGCCGCAGGTGGTGGTGGTGGAGGTGGTGGTCCTCTACCTTGTCCTTCTCCTTCGGCAACCATTTCAACCTCTAAATACCCTTCAAACAATGGGTTGAAGGTGAACTCGAAAAACTGAGACAAATCAGAAACAGTTTCCTCCACGGATCGGGGAAGAAATATTCGGCGTCTACTACGTCTCAACCGCTTCAGAAATACTTGCTCGGGCTCAGGGAAAATGAAAGTATCAGGCTCGTGGTCGTTTTGCATAAACCTATGAACCTGCACACAATGGAAACTCCGAGCAAAGATAAGAAACAACCCCAAAGAACCGAATAGTTCCTTGAGACTAAGATAAATAAAAAGAAAACAGTATAAACCCGACTAACAGAATTAAAAATTGCCTCCCCGGCAACGGCGCCAAAATTTAATGAGACTATCGCACACCTATCAAAAATAAACCTAACCACTCTAACTAATATAGCTAGGGAAGTAGGGATCAGATCCACAGGGAAGCAATTAAACCTATTAGTTCTAAAAAATCTAGACTGTGCAAAGGGCCTTTGAGTGACAATTGTGATCAAGAAATTAACTAGAATTAGAGCTAAATTGATTAAGGAATGAAATTAATGACTAAGCCTAGGACATCGGTTCACTACAGATTAACCAACGAATTGCACACAAAAAATCAATTAGATTATCAATTTCCTTGAATTAAGGTCTACTAATTCTCTCGATTCTAGTCCCCTTCAAGACCTCCTCTAATGGCTCTCGCTCACTTAGACTCGTTTTGCCTATTGTCCTTATGATCTAATTGTGGTAATCTTACCTCTCGGTATCGATTTTAACAATATCAAACTAACAACTAAACCTGGCCAGTATTTAATTGAAAGCAATAACAATTGACAATAGGAATTCAAGCACATTAATAGTTAAACTAATATTTATGAGCAAAATATCACCAATTAATCCATGGATCCCCTAGTCCTAGAAAAGGAACTACTCACTCATAATTGAAAGAACAAAAACTAAATCAATAAAAGCAATTAAAATCCTAAACATGATTAAGTTAAACAAACCAACAATAATCAAGAAATTAAATCTAAACATAAAACTATTAAAACTAAGAACATAAATTGAAAATAATAATAAACATTAATTAAAAACAAGAATTGAGATTGAAATAGAACCTGAATATTATTGATTGAAAGATTGATAAGAATTCTACACTTTGAGAGAATTTTAGAGTAAAACTAGGGTTCTAAAGTAAAAGAGGCGTAAATGACCCATTAGGAGTTTGAAACATTAAATACTAAGCCTAATTATGCTGAAAAACACGCTGAAATCTTCCTCAGAGCCACCTGCCCGGAGGGGTCTGGGCGTGCAGCCCTCACCCGGGCGCACAGCCTCGGTCTGGGCGGGTAGCTTTCCTGGCTTCGCTCTTTGGTTTTTGCTCGTTCTTCCTTAATTACTTCTTTAATTCTCCGTTTTAGCACTTCTAATCTTCAGTTAAGCTTCCCAAATGACTTCAAGTCTTCACTAACTTCTTCAAGTGCTTCAAAAGGCTCGGAAAACAACGATAAATCATCGATTCCTGTAAATTCTATTAAAAAGCACAACAAACTCTCGAAATAGCAAAAGTTAGTAGAAATGGCTCAAAAGAGTCGTATTAGAGCTAAAAATCAACCGGGATCGGGGGTAAAATACATATAAAATATCAACTTATCATTTACCTGCTAGACATTTAATGCCCTTGTCACTCATGTGTCCCAATCTTTTGTGCCACAAGTTAGGAGAAGTCTTCTCTTCCACTGCATTAAGCTCACCAGAATATACACTCAAATATGTCTTGTACAAAGAACAACACAACTCGCCACGTGCAACAGTCATAGATACCTTGGACAGGTTCCATTTACCTTTTTCCAAAGGTATGTCGAAAACCTTCTTGATCAAGAACATTTACAGACAATAAATTAAGGCGTAGATCAGGAATATGACGCACATTCTTCAATGTAAGCATGCAACCAATACTAGTCTTCACACGAATACCACCTAACCCAACAATGCAAGCTGAGCTCTGGTTACCCATCTTGACACTACCAAAATCACCAGCTTGGTAGTTCAAGAAGTACTCCCTTTTAGGAACACAGTGGTATGAAACACCTGTATCTACTAGCCACTCAGTGTATGAACTATTAGCATGATGACACTCACTAGTTGCACAGATTAAAGTGACCTCATCATCACTCTTAGAAGCGATTGTTGCAGTGTTATTATCATCTCCCTCCTTTTGTGAACCATTCTTCTTTCTTTGATCCCTTTTAAAGCGAAAACAATACTTCTTGATATGACCAGGCTTCTTACAATAATTGCATGTAGTCAAATTTTTCCCATCATTGGACTTTGACCTAATCCTTGAGTTATCACGGCCTTTGGGACCCCTACTCTTGCTTCTTTCTCTATTCTCAACAACAAGAGCTTGTGAATTGTCAACTCCCATCTCCTTTCTTCTGATTTCTTCATTAAACATGCTGCCTTTGATCACATCCAAAGATAGCACACCGTCTGGAGCAGAGTTACTAATAGTTACAACCAAGGTTTCCCAACTATCTGGCAAAGAACTCAACAAGAATAATGCCTGCAACTCATCATCAAGAACAATCTTCATAGTAGTCAACTTGTTAATAATATCTTGGAAATCACTAAGATGTTCAGAAACAGATTTTCCGCCTTTCAATTTCAAATTAACAAGTCTTTTAATTAATGAAGCTTTGTTATGAGCGGTCTTCCTCTCATAAAGACCTTCTAATTTCTTCCACAACTCATAAGGGTCGGACTCCTGTGACACATGATTGAATATGCTAATATCAATCCATTGTCTAATACTCCCTAAAGTCTTTCTTTTCAACTTTACCCAATCTTTTTCTTCCATTTTTTCTGGTTTAGTTGGTTTAACAATACTACCATCTGATTTGGTGACAATTTCAAGCGGGTCAAACAAAACCTTGCAATACAACAAGTCTTCCATCATAGGTCTCCAAATAGAATAATTAGTTGATGTCAATTTAACCATTGAGCTACTACTACTCGACTCCATTATGTGACTAAATTAACTGTGGCTCTGATACCAAGTTGTAGGGATCGGAAGGGGGTCACAACGACACCCACAATGTCACACACAAGACAACCAACCAAGAACTCTAATCAATTAACCCAACTAATTCACCAATATCAATATACCAATAAAACCAAAGTGTGGACAGCAATAAACAAAGCAAACGAACAGCAAAAACAATCAAACAACACACAAATTATACGTGGAAAAACCTCTTCGGTGTGAAGAGTAAAAAACCACGGGACCTCTTGAGGAGTCTACCCTTAAACTTCTCTTATTGATAATTGACGATAAAAATAAACCCAAATCAGTCTACACAAGGTTCATAAACACCCACCAACAAACTCCAAACAATAAGAGATAAATTGAGAACAAAAGGTGTAGAAATCACCCAAAAACAGCAGGTCTGTCCAGGGATGATTCTGACCAAACCGGAGCTCAAACGAACGATCCAACCATCCAAAATGAAGCCCTTGATATCAGGAACAAGCTGTCAAAAATTCAAGGCGATCTAACGGTTTAATTTCCGGCAATTGACAGTTTTGTAAAGGTTGTCCTGAGAAAACCGAAAACCTGGAACCCTCTTTCTCTCTTGTGTTTTCTTGTGAAAATTATGCCCAATTTTGCTGTATAACTTCAGCAAATATTGACCTCCAAAAAAGCTTGCTTAACAAGCCACAAAATAAGCCCAAAAGTTGGACTTAAAACAATAAGTAAAATGCATTACAAACGGCCCATTCATTAATACCAAAATAATGAAACATTTTACTAATACTTGGCTGGACCCACAACATTACTTTCCCAAATTTTTAGTCACCACTCTATATTGCTCAGCTTCCCCAAAACCTTCTCTCTCCTACTTTTCTATGACCCACCCTATTTTTTAAATTTCAATCCAATATAAATTTATACATGTTATGATATTTAATTGAATTAGGTTAATTAATAATATTTCACCGTTTACCGTAACTAATTTTTTTATCGTACAGTTGGAAGTGTATCTGGTGAATTGGATTAAATTGTGATGGGGAAGAATAATGAAAAAAGGGCGATGCACATGTAGTGAACCCACTATATTAGCTCCTTAATAAATCAGGAGGTTCCCATCCGAAGAGGCACCTCATCCATTAGGGAACTACCTATATCAATTGGGTTGCCCAAAAAGGGACCCAATGACATTTGGGGAACTAAAAAAAGACCAATGCCCATGCTCTAATAGTCTTTATTATGGATCATCCTACTATATCTTATAGTACATGGAGTATTATATCTAGAAACAAGCATTTATATAATAGTAGTAATACCTTATAAAACATGCATTAAGATAAATTATCATTAAAAGAAAAAGCTATGCAAGTTATAGTTATTGGAACAAATAATGTCTTTTATAGAAGATGTATTAATTACATAGTTTGATTAATACAAACTAATATTTGAATGCATTCTTCAACCTCTACATGTAACTATTCATCAAAAAGTGAAGGTTTAACCTTAATATTATTCCTCATCTTAAATTCTTGATCATTTGTATAATCAATTTCATGGCAAAATTTAGAATATCAACAGTTAATTTATTCAATTGGTACATTCGAAAGAGATGGAGAAAGAAAGTTTTATGAAAAAGATGACTAGATAAAGAGAAAGTTAAGTTTGAAGGTTAGGCAGAGAATGAAGTTTGCAAAAATACAAAGTTATGATAAGATGTCTTTATATTATAATTCATCTTTTTATAAGTAAATAAATCAATTCATTAATAAAAGTCATACGACATCTGCGATAGAATTAAAAAATAACAAATATCTTAAATAAATAAAGTGCCAATTTTACAAATCTACTATTATTTTCGACGAAATTTGATATCAAAGAATATCCTCTCTTACACGGTGTCTATACAGCCTACTAGGGGGGTCATGTGATATATTGTAAAATGAAACTGAGCAAAATTTAATTCAGTTGATTGTATACACCAAATTGGCATTTCGTACAAATCCCCATCAAAGAATCAATCCTAACCCCTCAAACACTTTTAGTTGTCAAGAATTGAACCAACACGCCAATCACAAATCAAACACGATGATATGACTGGGTACAACTCCTTATCATCAAGAAAAGCATATTTCAAATTAGAGGGGAGGGGTTTCATCTCAGGTTGGGTTACCTCTTTAACAGAACAAACCTCTTGGGTTAACTCAACAAATTTTCAGCTCTCCTCCGGATTCAATTCACATCAAGGAAGGTCAGGCCAAGCCGCCAAGATCTCGTGCTGGCCATACCTACTCCACCCAAAACATGCCAAAAAAAAAAGGGAGGTTTTGCCTTGTGTGAGTTTTTAATTTTCTTTTTACTTTCCGGTAAAGTTGGCATGTTGTTTTCACGCTTATATCGTAGCGATGGCAACTTGATTATCCGTCAAATCAAGGTGATGATGGATTGTTTTTGTTCCAATACCATGGTTGTGGCGGATATTTAACTCACCATTATCGTTGTATTTGCGTGAAAACATCACGCCATCCTTTTTTTTGTTAATTTCGTTATTATTTGTAATTAATTTTAATAATTGAAATCATGTTTGCTTGTGGTTATGGTCTTCATGGTGGTGGTGGTGGTTTGCGACTTTGCGTGGTGGTTTGCGTCTTCATAGTAATGGTGGTATGCTTCGTGGCTTTTTGTGGGGGAAAAGATGTCTCTAATGTGGTGTGCTATCCGGTGGGTTGCTACCAGAGGTGGTAGTGGCAAATTCGTGGCTGTAGCAGAGTGGTGGCAGCAATAGAGGGGACCTTGAGAAGAGTAAGGGTAGGGGTATTAATGGTAACACTTTATTTCGTATCGAAATTAAGCAGTGCTCATAGATTTTGGACGGTATTTAACGATCCTCTTTTTCCAAGTGAGCTATATATACTACTCACTTTATACAATCTTTGAATATGTTTGATTTCCTCAAAATCTCCCCATTATAAACACTTTATGTTTATAACTATTTACATTGGATAGACCTCAAAAAGATTATAAAGAAAAAGGCGACGGAAATCTGAAAAAAGGTCTGAAAAACAAAATTTAGGCTCATGTTTGCTACAATGATGCCTCTGGAAAACAAAGTATCAAAATTACATTGCCTTTCTGGACATTGAAGCAGAAGATTTAATTTGAATGTCTTTGGTGTATATATTTGTCAATGCAAAGAGCAAAAGCACGAACACGACTTGCGCACTCATTATACCAAAGTGGCTGATGCTATTCCCGATCTCCATCCAACTCCCAGTATTCCGTACCTGCACCATAAATAAGTTATGACATAAGAAAAGTTCAGGCTAGTCACAATCGTGATGAGCAATTGAGCATCCTTCTTCTAGCATCTTCCGAGCGAAAGGAATAATGCTCATATCAAAGTTTAAACTAGCACTATGTTGTTGCTTAACGTGTACTACGGAGTAGTACATATTACTAGTAATGGTTTTTGTGATGAAGTACTTCAATTGAAAATTAGACAATTGCATGGAGATTACAGAAGATAATTGGATAGACCAATTAAGTGACAACTGACAAGGCCTAAGCCAGGTAACTATTCTAGCTTAATAAGTGGTACGCCATCAAAGTACAAGATTCAAACAATTTATCTACAAGCAACTATATAGTTACAGTTTTATAACTTTAGTGCATAGGTAAGAAAATAAGAGCAACAATAACAGTCTGATAACCTAGATCAAGCATCATTTATATGAGGGAGGCTATATGAAATTTAATCTAATTTGAACGACAAACAAGTGAAACAACAACCCAAAAGGAAAAAACGAGGAAAAAAAAAAGGTCTGAAAGGTGACATACCAGGAAAAAGAAATGGATAGTCATGACATCTGAAAACAGAATAACGAGAAAATACAATCCCAAACGTGGGACTCGTATCAATTTGGTTATGGCACTGAAGGCACAGCTGCAGATAAGATAAAGCTAGTAGTTAGGCATCAAAGTAAAGTTACTGAGAATGTTAATGCAACATTATCAACTTAGCTCTAAAAATAAATCAGAAATTTCAATAATGTGATTTGGTTCAAAATAGAAAAGGATTTAGGATTTATAGGTTTAGCTTGAAAGCGTAAATATTAGTATGCATCGTAATGCAATTCCTAAAGCATACATCCAAGGAGGCCGCTTTGAAACATTGGGAAGAAAAGATTCAACAGTTCCTTCCATGAAAATCTCAAATTATAATAAGAAATATTTGCCAAAAACCAAGAGTTCACTAATTTTATACAAGTATTTGTTTTTTTGATAATGCCAGTAGCACCTTTCAGAAATAGGAAGCATAATCAGGCATGACATCTTAAGATAATATGAGGCCAGCCAAATTTCCGAAAATTTAAGCAACTGGAACAGCAGATCGCATATAGAAAACAAAATCTATGACCACGATATTTCTGAATACACATATAAAGGGATTTGTGGTCCTCTACCCAGCATTTTCTCTCTAGATTCTAGAATTAAGATATTTACCCAAAAGGTAACAAACTTTTCTTATCAATCACAACCATTCAATTATGTTAACACAAGGATGATAAATATGGAAAGCCATTGCACATGGAAAGATGAGAATTGATGTTCACTTACATAACAAGGAGGAAGGGGATCAATAGCTTAAAAATTAAAAGAGCTGCCATCAAGAAAGGCTGCAATTTGGACAAATCAAAGTTAGCAATTTAGAATAGTTGGAAGAAAAGATTTTTCAAAGAAGTTCATTCCTCCACTTACACTGAAGATGGTGATGAAGCGATAGACAGAAGAAATCTCAAAACTTGCAATACTTGCGAAGTTTCCCGTGCCAAAAAATGCAACATTAAACAAGACCATCTGGAAAGCATTGAATTGTCAATGACTGGTAAAAATAGCTAGAATAGAATGCAATTTTCAGCCAAACATATGAAGACACAATAGAAGTAAACTAGAATACAACATTTGAATAGGATACTCTCTTGAGCTACCTTAAATCTTTTACAAATTCTTATATGGCAAGAGACATACTACTCAATCTACTTGAAAACTCAAACTAGTGACAAACAGCATTTAATCAAGAAACATGGGATTGCTCTTTCTCTGAATTATTTTTTTTGGCCAGTTAAATCATAACAAATATCCACCTTGTAAAGCCTGTGTTATTTTGATTTAAAGGGGCTGTTTTTTTGGTTCGAAAATCTGGCTTCTTTTGTTAGAACTAATAAACTACTCAACATGAATATTGTGCTTAAACTACCACGGAATAAAGTTTGAGTCACACAATGAAATTTTGGGAAAGGGTGGTAGAGCATAAATTAAGGAAGTGCATAAAGGTAATGGGAAACCAATTTGGATTTACGAATTGGTTTGCTGTCAATATTGTGTTGGTGGATGAGAATAGTTGGGGCTCTGCTAAGCTAGAGCAATGGAGACAAAAATTATAAGCTCAGTCAGTAGTATAACTAAGTACATGGAGTGTCATTTTAGTACTTGGAGAAGACTGCTGCTTAGTGAGTGATTTAAGTATCTTGCAAAGGAATGGTGATTTAAGTATCTTGCAGAGGAATGGAGATATTGACCAAGATGTAGCCCATCGAATTAAATTTGGGTGGCTTAAATGGAGAGAGCGATTGGGCTGTTATGCAATCGGACCATGCTCAAGAGGTTAAAAGAAAAGTTCTATAGGATGGCAGAAAGACCTGCATTACTATATGATTCAGATGTGTGATATCACTTTGAGAGACAAAATAAGTAATGTAGATACTAGGAAGAAAGTTGCAGTTGCCAATAGTGAGGATAAAATATGAGAGAACTGGCTACGTTGGTTTAGGCATGTGGATAGAAGATCAAATGCACTTGTTAGAAGGATAAAGGGTTAGAATAACAAAAATCTCCAACTAGGTGAGAGGACCAAAGACTTCTTGGATGAGAGTTTAAAAGCACATGACAAGGATGAGTTTACAATCTAATTTGGCTTTAGATAGGAATGAATGGAGAAGAAGGATTGAGATGAGCATTGGTTTATGCAACCAACCCCATCTTTGAATCATGACCAAGGTAACTTTGGTTTTGAAGTTGTCAAAGCCACGACACAGAGGAACTATTTATCAGAAAGAACAATTTAGGGCTTGTTTGTGGGGGGTAATCGGAAAGAATACACAACTGAGGCAATCACCCCTAACTTAGATACTTTGATTCAACAAAAGAGCTCTAGTGGTCTAGCACTCTAGCAGTCTAGCCTATTGAACGTGCTTGCTCAAAATATCACATCAGTTTCACACATCTTATGCCCCTAATATGTTCTCCTTAGAAAATATAAGAGATGATATGTGAACATGCAACTAAAACAGGTTTTTATTAAAAAAAAATTAAAATAAGATAAATATATAAATAAACCGAAACTGGTTTCTCATTGATCTAGAATACTCAGTCATATAAGCAAGCAATATATTAGAAATTTGATTTCTAATTACTCAGCTTATGACCAAGGGAATGGAAATGAACAAAAAGAATATTGCATATGACTAGTTGACTTTCCAGTCTTTTGAAAAAAATGTAGAAAATATAGAATCACAAAGCATAAATCACTCAATATAGCTGCGATAAGCTAGCATAGGCAGAATAAATATATGCCCCTACACAAGGATAAGCTTTTTAGCTGTATAGGTCACAGACCAGTAGATAGCTCATACTACATAGCAATTTATATTTGATGATGAGCATCAAGGAGAGTGACTTACAAATATCAAAGCAATTCTCGCATCTGACAGCTCCAAAGATCTATCCTCATTCCCAGCAAGAAAATCTTCATCCATATTATTTGAAGAAGCTGAAAGTCTTCTCACCTTACTTAGATAGAGAATCGTATTTTCATAAAGTATCCATGCCATAAGAACAAGACCAAGTGCAGCATAGAAGAGTGCTTCGTATCTGAGAAATCCATAATTGAGAAAATTAATAACTGTTTTCGAAAATTAGTAAGTACATAAAGTTCATTATAGTGGTATTTAGGAAAGAAGAAAGCAAACTTACCCAATTGATAAAAGCAAAAATGCTGGTGCAAATCCAAGGAAAATGGAAGTTAATCTAGACAAAAGACCAGGTGCAGAAAACAAAGGGAGAGCTATTGAAAAGCCTATCAAGTAAAACATGAAAAGTATTAGCAAATATAGTTTAATTGCAGGACAAATTCTATATATATATATATATAAGTATGTATATGTGTATACATGTAAAATTATGTTAAAAAAAATAAAATAAAATAAAATAAATAAGCCAATTAGGAGTCAGAACAATAATATACAACTTAAAGCAATTAATCCCAAACCTGGTACAATATAACAAACTTTATGATCAACATGTCAAACAGTAGCCCAAAGAAAACATTCAAAGCTCTTATATACATCTTGCAAACAAAGGAAAATCAATGTGAATGCATCGTCAAGTGAAAAAGAGACTCATGGATAAAGCATGGACCATGTAAGTTTTCATCTCAATATGCATGAAGGGGGAAATGCAACAATAGTAGCAACGACTAACTTACTGTAGCAGTAATTTCAAGAGATACTAATGATCCAAAAAAGTCTCCATTATAAAAGATGCTGGCATCTAATTAAGATATAAAACTTCCATATTCACCAAGAATGCTACGCCACATTTCTACTTTAGCCCATCAAAAAGAAAAAGACATCTTTACATTTAGTGAGATAAAATTTGGACTTTCCCATATTACTCTTAAGGAAAATTTTCGTAGTTGGTAATAAATGAAGTGTAACTTATCAACAAAAGCAATAGTGTAATCTCCTAGATAATGCACTGTAATCCCCAAACTAGCATTCTCTGACTGGATTTGCTACTATTTATTACCACTTGGGGTGCTGGGGGTAATATAGCATAGGATTACAGTTTCATATATAAAACTAGTCAATTTGAGCAGCATTCCTTAGTCCTTAACATGGAAATGACATTCTTTTTTAATTATACCTTCCTTTACGACCTACTACAAAAAGGGTGGTAAATGATATTTTATACTCTAAACTCTGAAGAAGACACCATCATCATTCATAATCAAAGCTTTAATCCCAGAACAATGAAGTTGGCTACGTGAACTCATCCCATATAGTCATCCATAGAAGACACATGTAATACAAAATTGCAAAGTGAATTTACTTATTGTTTTTTAGTACAATATCTTAAAAAGAAACCCGGTCAAATGTGTCCTAATATTGAGGGGATGGAGGAGTAAAAAATAGTTCAGCTTCACATCCAGGACACCTGAGGGAAGAAGTGAATGGTAATTTTGACTTCAAATATTTTCTTTTCTTTTTCCTGGAGTGGAGTAAAGATAAGAAAAAATGCCGTACCTGCAACACCCCAATTTACTAATTGATGAAACACAAGCAATTCTTGCTTTTGAGTTCGGTGTGATGTTGATAGAGGGACCATCACTGATGATAAACCCACCAAAACAGCCTATTTATATGAGAGAAGATAAATCAGAGATCCATTACAGCGAGTCACCAAATTGAAGCAGAAGAAAGAACCAGCTACAAAGAGTAAAGTATATGAAATGGAGCTGTTGAAGAAAATATATATGTACCTGCAGATGAAAAAGCATTCGGAACGTCGGCTTGGTCAGATCAGGATTAATGATATGTTGCCAATATTTATTCTGTTCACAGCGGTGTTCCAGCCATCTTGCAGCTAACCCAATCAAAATAATCAAAGCTCCACTAACAACACTGTTAACAAAGCAAACATTAATCATTATCATAGTATAACATACTTTCTCAGCATCAGACACATTCTCTATGTTTAATGACAAGACATCACTCCCTTTCCTTTTTGGGCTATTCAAAATATTTTACCCACTTACCTTGAATGAGCATATCCTATCATGTTCAATCTCAATTGTTCAAACACAAACAATTTTAAAGTGATCCTAAACTTAAGGAGTTCATTCAGTGTTGATACATTTACTCCTAAGCATGCCAACTAATCTAGTCCTTGAAATTGTCTTAATGGGATCTTCTCGTAGTGAAGTCATATCTGAAAAGACTGATGTTACCGAACAAATAATACCGTATGTTCATAACAAAACCAAAATCCAACAAAAGATAGGACGTTTCAACTGGTTTAACAAATATCAATTGCAAGCGGATGTTCAATCAATAATTACTTAGTCAGAGAAAAGAAAAAGATATTATCCGATAGAATAACTTAAATATCAATTCCCCCATCTAATAAAACAAATTTCAACGGTACTACTGTTCCAAGCAATAAATCTTCACCGCTCTGGAGGTCAAGGCACAAGGAAATCAAATCATCAACATAATTTCAAATTTGAGCAAAATAAAGTAGCATTGGAATTTTCTGACTGTTGGAGAATCAACACAATTACAGTTTGAACTCTGAAATACTCGTCAGTTTCTAATCACATGTTACCTCTCTAGTATCTAGTTCCAACAGGTTTGCAATAATTGGGAAATAAAAAGAAATTTACAGACTTGCTACAGGTTTAGCCTGACCACTAATGATTTATCAAGTAACAAAATTCCAAAAGTTCACAACACAAAGCTCTTACAAAGAACAAGAAAATTGAGTAGCAGGTTGGGATAATCAGGAAGAAACTTACACCAAATATGTGTTGTCAGGAATTTCTGCAGGCATCAAAGTGAATACTGATAGTGACCAGCATGATGCCCACACAAATCCTGGAATCCATGATTTCCACGGAATGGCACGATGAAGATAGAAGGGAGCTACAAGACCAACAATTAGGAAGCACCAGGTATACAGCTTCCTCTCTGTGAAACTGTGTACCTACAAAAAGGGAAAATAGTTCAAACTTCAACATTAGAAAGTTTCATATATATTTTGATGAATAGCGTGACACGATAGATTAGTTCCCTTACCAGAACTTCAAGAATAATCAGTGACACAGCGCAATAGACTAGAAGTTTGATGATAAAAACAAATTTTTTCTTCCAAAAGCTTCTCAGTAAAGCATTCAGAAACTTATACTGACTAAAAATTTGAGACCAAAGGAAAACAGTCATGGCAGTGTAAGCATGGTAGAGAGGAGGAGAGCGCTCAACAAGCAGTACTATGGAAAATGCCCCCATCAGAAGACTTCCAAATATATAGACCTACAAGAAGAGATCGTAAAATGTTACTGCACAATTTAGAAGGCTCTAGTGGTACATAGAAACACAAGAGTGGAAAATATCCTATATACAGTATTAAGTATATCACAATAATTTGGAGCAAGCAACAAATAAAGGCTGTAATAGGTTAATAATTTACCCATACCTTTCGCACCTTTTCACCCGACTGATTTTCCTCTTTAGACATTATTTGACCAGGTAAGCTAGTATATGATTGAAGCACGTGGACAACTAGATATAAAATCCAACCAACATATCCAAGAGTCACTACTGTCATGAGCATTATCCAATCATAGGTTTGAAAATAATGAAGCCCTTCAAGTGCAAGTTTTCTGAGCTTTTCAGACAGCTCCATCGCACTTTGATATTCTTTGGTAGAGATGAGCTTTTCAATTTTATCCAACACTAATGAATAGTTGGCTAGTGGTTTGAAAGTCTTAAAGTACAAGGAATGTGACTGTTTTAGATCTAATTGTTGTCAAGGAAACTCACAGAATGTTATACAGAACACAAAATATACAAACAAAAATATAGTACAATTTTTGAGTTCGTAACAATAAGTCAATAATACATAAGAACAATGAAGTATGATAGGACTCCATTGAGCAGCTACAAAACATAGCTTTGTCTACTGCTGAAGGGACTTGGTGACCTCAACTCCTCAAGAACCAAGTTTGATTCCGTATAGGCACATGCTCATATGAGGAGAATATCATTCCCCTCACTAATATGAAAACGCTAAAAAAGCTGACCTTAATACCTCAGATATGTAGCAAAGCAAAATTCACAATTCAAAAAAAAAAAAATAGCACAAAGGATACGTGACTTGCGAAGAAATTGGTTCAAAATTTGCTTTGTATTAGCAAGCACAGCTTCAACCTCATCCGCCTGGAAACTTTCAATTAGCGATATAAAAATGACAGAAACATAATATTGTTAATAATAAACTAAATAAGTCATCCATCACACTGTTGATATTATATTCAAACATTTAATTTTAGAGCTTACCTCGTTGAAGTCGATGTAGTCGAGAGGTAAACTTCCAACAGAGTTCACAGGACATGGCAGACCAATGAGAGTAGACTATAAAGAGGTCAAGATAGAAACAAGAACAATAGACCACACACCACAGTATTCTTGTATCAGTTTTCAAGGATGCAATAAAAGGAATTAAATAAATAGTCAAGCAATATTACAAACCATTAACGGCGAGATATCAGCTTGATTCACATCGACCCTCTCTATGCCATTAAGACCCCATTCATTAGGTGTTGGTGCATCATGAGAATGCTCATCGACAAAACGGAAACCACAATCAGAATGGTTTCCAGTTATACGCTTAGGAGATTTTACTCCTGCTCCCCAAACAACAAGGGGAGTATCAGTGTTTGTAGGATGTCCATCACCGTGACTACCTAAACATCAGCTTCAACAAGTCAAACAAAAAGTATAAGCCAAGCATATATGATAATAGTACAGGACATCAAAATTATACGAAATGTGATGTTGGGGTGCCTCGCAGCTTAAAATGTGGAAAGGAGAATTGCTGAAGAGGTCAATCAAAATCAACTACGGAAAACCAGGATATAGATTATCTCTCTGTAACTATTGTTTCTCTTTCTACTCTCTAAATGCAGTGATCTAAACAAATGAAGTACAAAGAAGGATAACATTATTAAGCAAGTTTAGGAGATCAAAGTCCTGTCCAAGTTTCTGACCTTTGTCACTCATCCCATGATCAGCAGTAAAGATGTAAGCAGTCCGGTTGTCCTTGAAATGATCCTCAATCAGATTATAAACTCTTTCTGCAATCTTGTCCACTACTTTAACATTATTTAGATAGATAGAAGAGAAAGGGCGGTGAGCATGACCATTCGAATCACAGCCCAAAAGATGCAAAAAGATAGCTATGTTGTCCTGCTTAAGTAAATACTCCAAGTTTGGGTCTTCCTTAGACTTGTTCAGAAGGTTTTGGAATTGTTCAAAGGACCACTCATCCAAAAAGGATGCATCTGCATACACACCAAGAAATGATAAAAGAATCCATAAAATAAATTAAGCAATTACACATCACCAAAATACGCAACTCCTTAGTTTAGGTGAAATTCAGATAAGCAAAGCTCATTTTATTTTCTTTTTACAAATCTTTCAATGAAGAATGAATAAAGTTGAGCTGGTCAATGCAGCTGATGTTTCAACCTCTTCAGAGATCAAAAAGGCTAACAAAACTAGTTTAGTCTTTTGATAATTCAAGCCAAAAACACCTTCAGGATAAACTTTCGAAAGCCCAATGAAAATCTCATTCATAAATAACCCTAACAGTATGAAATTGACCATAATAGAGCCAGCTTTTGCTACAATTTTGGCTAATTCAATACAACCTCTGCAACTTGTAAGCTTGGGCAATGTCACACTATTTACAATCTCCCTTTGACTTATCTTTTGTGATGTATAGTGTTATATGCAAGAAAATATATGGCCATAAAGAATATTGTTAAATTTGTCTCACTGGGTACTTTATTGATGTCTATAATTTTTACAAAAACATAACTAAAAACAACAAGAGGCTGTTTGGCTCAGGGTGAAGGAAAGGAATTGAATCAAGAAAGGGATAGGAAGGAAATGGAAAAGAAGGAATATTCCCTAAAACTCCAATAAGTTTGATTAAAGATGTCAAAGAATTTAAAAACCCGTTCAAAAGGGTCTGTAGACTCTACTCCAACTTATCTCTTCCATCAGTGCCTCACGTGTCTAGCCCACAACAAATTACCCTGTGAATAACCACAATCGTCCTCCCCGTTATCCCCCACGAGAACCACCACACTTTTTCCACAATCAACTCACATAAATCACGCCACCATAGTCACTACCGCTTCAAAACTGTATAAAAAGTTAGTTAGTGGTCCAATTCAACCATCAAAGCTCAAGATGTAGCTTTAAAGGTTGAATTTGACCATCTCAAACAATTAAACTTTTTTTTTTCTGCCATTTTTTTCTTTTTTTAATTTTAATTTTCTCGCTTTTGTTTTCTGTTTTATAAGGGCAGTTGGGAAAGTTGTTCATTGAATTTTGGTTTTTGATGTTTTGAGTGAAAAATAATGATGGAACGATGAATTGGAGTGAAAATGTGGAATAACAAAAGTGAATTGAAGTGATTTGTTTGAGTATGGAGTGAGTGTCAGTTGATGGAGTATGGAGGAGTGAGTGAGGGAGCTGATACAAATGGGAAGAAATGAAAACGAAGATGATGAAATCATGTTTTTAAACCAGATCCAGCACGTGCAGGCCAACTCGGCCCTCTAAATCCTCCTTGGCCATTTTATAATTTACCAAGTGAAATCCAAAATTTCCAAGGCCATTAGCATACGTATCGAGGCTCGGCTCTCATGCCACCATCACACCTTAAAATTTAGCTTGACTCATCAGGGTTTTGAGCTAAAACGTTTTATTTCAGTATATAAAAACGTTCATTCTTTACTTACAAACAACCAAATTCGCACAATTTTGTTTTCCTTCTCTCTCTCTCTCTTGTCTTTTTTTGTTTGTTTTCACCCTTTTTGTTACTCCAAAAACCTTGTGAGTATAAGAGGTCCCAAACTTAGTTATTACTCACTTACTTCGGTTAGCATCTACAAGTATATCTTATTTAAATATTGTAAAAGAGCTACTGGTGAAGCAACAATAACTAAGAGATAAATTATCAAAATGGAGAGAGAAAAAACCTGTTGCAAAGTCCTCAAAATCATGAGGATATGATTTCCATGTGCTGTGTGGCAATGCCCCGCAGAATATTGGTACAATGTCTGGGCTGCCATATGAAATTGTATGGCGACTACGATTAAATACTGAATCGAATTCAACAGGATTAGCTTTCCACCCTGCATATTTAAGTGAAGCGGTTCAGGACATAGAAAATCATCTTCAAGAATATTGCAAATCATATTTTTGCAAAACAATATCCTCAAAGAAAGAAGCGATAAGATAAAGATGATAGGATCCTGATAACCACCTTTAGTAACAGCACTAGGATCCTCATAAAAACCGGCTATAATAGCAACATGTCCAGGCCTCGACTCCGTTGGAGGCCTAGCATGGGACACACCCCAGCGCCCTCGTTCTTTAATCACACTTCTAAGGAACGGCGCTCGGTAATTTCCTTCATCATCTGGCTCATAGAACTTGTCAGCTCGCAATCCATCAGCTGCCATTATCATTGTTCAGGTCTCAATACATCATCATACATTAAACAATTAACTTCAACCCAATTCCCTCAAACCCTAAAAATCAAACACTCATTTGGTTTCACAGCTAAAATAATTGATTCATCATTCTAACGAGAAACATTTATGAATATTAGAAGGCATAATCAGCTACTACCTCCGTCCCATAATATTTGCAACATGGGCACACATTTTGTAAGAGCTTTTTTGCTCAAATGCTGCAAAAATTAAAGGACAGAGGGAGTATCATGGTACATGAACAACCTTCACTCAAAAGCATAGACTACTATGAATCCTATTCCAATTTTCGAAGAAAATGCAACACGATACTCAAAACCTAAAATTAACTCAAACCCATATCATAATATCAAGCAATAGAAACATAAAGCAACAAACTTTTGCTCAAAACAAACACCCTAAACAACCCCACCTCAATTAAACTAATAACACAACTAAATTCATTAAATTAAGCAAAATACTAATAACCCCATATCCAATTTCCCAAGAAAATGCAACACAATACTTAAAACCCAAAATCAAAACAAACCCATATCATAATTTCAACCAACACAAACAAAATGCAAACACCCTAAACCACCCCAAAAAAAAACCCACCTTTATTCAACCCAAAACACAACTATAATCATCAAAATAAAGCATAAATTAATCAAATCAAACATAAAGATACAAACTTTAACTTCAAAACATACATCCTAAACAATCCCACAAATCAATTCAATCAATAAAACAACTAAAATCATCAAATAAAAAAATAACAAAAATTAAAGCTTTAAAGTTACCAACAATGAGAACAAGGCGTTTAGCAGGAGCAACAAAGCGGGGTTTAACTGGATCCATGCCATGAACAATTGGTGATTTGAAGTAAATGTCAAAAATGCTTAACATATAAACAGCATGAAGAATTACTCCCAATATTACAAGCCATTTTTCTCTCCTTCTCACCCATTTTTTGCTTGTTTTGGCGCTTTTTCCATATCTGACGCTTTCTTCACTTGCATTATTACTCCCTAATATTCCATCTTGCCTCATTTTTTTTTTCTGGGGTTTTTATTTTTTGCGTCGCTTTTGATCTCAAAGTTAGATTAGATTTTAAAGTTTAGATCTTTGGTGAGCGCGGGATCTTTGTTCGTTGAAACTTGAAAACTATAGTTGAAAACTAGGCACCTCTCTTCTATTACAATTTTACAATTGAGCTTTATATACTCTAGTGTAGTTGACTAGGGGAAAAATGTGTAACAAATTTGATCGTGTTTCTAAAAAAGTTGGAGTGGATTGAAGTTAGAGTAATACTGATCCAAGGATAGGTGTGCATTTAGTTTAGATTGTTCGGCATACACATTTGGAAAGGAAGAAGATAAGGAATGATCTCAAATATATGCAATGAAAAATGAACTCATATTACAACCCTGGAATTTGAGTGGAGGTACCACTCTACCAAGCCCACTCTCTCAATCGGCCGATATATTACTTGGTGCAAATAGGAGCTAAATGAAGTCACATAAATAACGAGTAATAGGTAGACATACCTAAATGTGAGAAAGTACACTTGCAATAGTGTCAAACCATAATGTAAGGTCTTTACAGTGTTTTTATAATACGATAGTAATTGATGGAACTTCAACAATTTGTGGTAAATAATATGAGCTCAAGAATTTTGGTAGAAGAGTTTTTACAAAATCTAGTACATTCGATAAGGCTGTAAGATCTTACGTGTGTTGGAAGTATTATTGGAACAACATTGAAAAATATGGAGCATATGATTTAGAAACTATGTTACTTGGACTCTACTACTAGCATCAAATATCATCATTCTATGAAAATTTGGTTCAAAATGAATGACTAAGTGGCATACCAATGTCTACGAATCAAGTGTCCGACACGAATACTTGAAGTGAAATAAAGAATAGTGATAACATTAATTGTAAAAAATAAAAATAAAAAAAATCCCGACAATTAGTACCCGTAAGGATCGAGTTAAGATGACTTATCAAACAAAGGAAGTCGCCACCTTAGCTTTGTTTACTATGTATATCATTCATTCATTCCTACCCTTTATTAATGTCTTTCAATCTTTTCACCCTATTTATGTTGTTTAGTTTGCCAAGTTCATAGACTTCATACATATAAAACAAGTTTGCCTCTTATTTGTGTTATGCGAAATTACCAGTGAAGAACACATTTCTCATTTTTCGATGTATCTAGAAGTCCTCTCCCAACAGTCCAACATACTATGAATTGGCAATCATCCAACACTAAAATAAAGCACATCAGTACATATACCCGTAGGCCGTAGCATCAGTGCACAGGTTTGGGTTGCAATAACAGCAGCTATTCAATGAAAGACTAATAATCATTCACAAATAGTCATCAGATGCTTAACATCGTGTAAGATCACAGATGCTACTTGCATGTACCACTGTCAATTTCTAATAACAAGCAAAGTCACAAGGACCCTTTGATTATTTAGCTCTAATTTGTCTGATGATGTTAACAGTACACTAATATAGTAGTAGCAGTAGTAGTAGTAATAATGCTTTGGGCGAGGATGTTGTAGCTTCCACCCCTTTTGTAAGGACCTTGATGCCAATTTGTACCCCCTTAAACTTCTCTAATATATTAATGGTTATTCAGCATATTTAACAACAAAAAAGGTACTCTTTCTGCAGCTTCATTGTTACTTGTCAGACCACTGATTAAACATATTTATAACAGACCATGATCCAAGGAATCTAGCTCAACAATGTGTCTCAGCTTCGCTTTGTACTCTTTGATCATCTTATCTGTCTTTGCAGCTTCTTCCTCATCTGCTGCTAGCTCAATGGAAATCGAGTTGAACATTTCCTTGAGCAATTGAATTTCAGCTTCTCTGATTGCAATATCATTCTTGCATGCTTCCAATCGTGCCTTTTTTTTCTGAATCTTGGCTTTTCGTTCAGCATGAACCTGTTTGAGTTCAGACGATGACCTAAGCATAGGGATAGCCTTCTTTGCTTCAAGGATCTCGTAAACCCGTTTCTTGAGCCACCCAACTTCAACACATGCCACTTCAAATTCATTCAGATGACACAGCATATCATTAAGTTCAGTTTCTGAGATGAGTCCGATACTCATGCTCCTTAACTTATGAACAGCATCACACACATACTGTATGAAAAAAGAGCGGATAGTGTCCAACTTAAAGAGTGCAGTTAGCAGCAATGTCCCCATGTTTTGAAAGGATAGAGGTGAGAAGGTTTGCATGCTCAGGCTTTACTGTATAACCACACACAGATATAAGGTTGATATCACCTCTTACCGAGTCCACCTCAGACAAGTCATCATCATGTAGCTTTTGAGCTATCTCTGTCAAAAAGCTTCTAGACTCTTGGTGGTGGCTCTTGCTTACTAATTCATCTTGAGCATTGCCGTTTGATACATTTATATCCTTTCTTTTAGTTAAAGTCATATAAGCAGTATCCATGGCTAGATTATTGGGCGCCTCCACATCATGAGGAGATATCTTGTCAAGCTGAGGTTTAAAGGTTTCTTGTGTGACCAAAGCTGAATGCGTATTGATATCTGCTTCAGCATTTGTCAAGGACCTTTTCCTTTCATACACCCTTTCCTGTAGAAAAGTAGCATAAATAGAATCGACCCCTTCTGAAGGCTGAAATGTAAACAAATCAAATTTAATACTCTATAAGAAACCAACTGCAAGAGAATACTAAAGCCGAAAAAAAAACACCAATAATTCAAAGAAGTTCTGAAAGTATTTAATGTTAAAAATTTTCCACAAGCAAAAAACAAGAAATTGCAGCTATTAAGGGAAATGCCACTAACACTCTTATTGAAAAGCATAAGCATCCTTAATCATTCATCCTAAATACAAGCATCAAAGTCTGCTGCACTAAGGTCAATTATCTCTGCCATGCCCCGTGTTTATTTTGCTTCAATTATAAGTCTATAACATCGTACATATTGCTATCAGAGTTATTACATTCAGATATATTGATATGGGGCAACTTGAACAGATTATCTCATCTGCAATTTAGTGCAAGATTTTAGCAATGTTGGATCTAAATACTAAATCACCAACCAAAGCACACAAAATGTCATGGCTACAAGCAATAACTATATGGAATGGGATTCAAACAACTAAGGATGAAGTGACGAACTCAAATTCCATCCGACCATCCACACCAACAAGCTAAGAATGTCAAAACTTACACATATATCTCAACTTCTCAAAAACAAACCATGAGAAACCCCGAGAAACTCCATACTATAAAATGAACTCAAAGAGAAGTCTCTCATTACTTTACGCAACCCTCTCTCTCATCTCAAAAAGGAATTTGATGAGTTACATTTTTTATTAAATCCAATACTATTGAAATTGGCTTCAAAAGAAATACCACCATAAGGATACTTCATCAATTGGTCGGTTCTATTCAACTCATATATACATCCGAAGATCATTTAAACCTTTTTTAACTTCTTTTTTTTTTTTATTAGAACTAATCGAAACTTTTGATTTTTGGAAGAAATAAAATTACAATAGTTTTGCTTATACCCAAGACCAACAAAACGCTATAGGTCCAGCTCAAGTAATGGTAAAATGTGTTTTATTTCCGCCCTAATGAATCCATTTGTATTGCATTTTACTTGTTATGTTTAAGTCCAAGTAGGGGCTTAATTTTGTGGCTTGCTTATCAAGCCTTTGTGAGATAATTCTTGGTAAAAAGGGGCACCAAGTGAAAGAAAATTCTGCAAAGAAATCGCGCATAAAATGAGGGTTTGACGGTAGAAGCCAATTTTCGAACTTTGGGTAGGCAACTCAACCAAAGCTACGATCGGAGGTGCTACATTTTGCTGAAATTTGGATATCTTAAACTTGACATCAAGGCCAAGCTTCATTTTGGACAGTTGGATCGTCATTTTGAGCTTTGATTTGGTCAGAATTGTCTATAGACAGAGTTGCATTTTTTGGACGATTTGTAATTTTGTATGCTTTTTGTTCTCTATTAGGATCTCTTACGGGTGCAGGTTGGTGGGCGTTTATAAACCTTGTGTAGACCGACTGGGGTTTATTATTGCACTCAATTATCGTGAATTATTAGGGTGAATTCGGTTAATTATAACCTTCAATAACCGAGAAGTATTAAGATGGACTCATCATCAAACAGTCCTGTTATTTTTAACTCTATCACCGGAGAGGTTTTTCCATGTATAAGACGTGCATTGTTTGATTAGTGTTACTTCTATAGGGGGCTTATAATAACTGTCCATAAATTGGTAACATTGGTTGATTGTTACAGTTGCTTGAAATCATACAAACCAAAGGAAAAAAAATTGATTATAATGCACACATACCAACAACATGTAAATTGTGCACTTACATAATAGTGCATATAATCAATTAGTAATTGATGTAGCGGTGATTAGAACTATACTTGGCAAGGAGGACTCGTGTTTGATTCCCCAAGCCACGATAATAATTGGGAGAAGACTAAAACCTAACCATCCAAAACTGAGTCCCAAACCCGCATTAATAAACGGGTGGAATACCAAAAAAAAAATAATAATAATAATAACATATCAAGTATAATCAAACAAAACACACTGATTATTCCAAGAAAACAAAGCAAAATTATTTTAAAAAAATAAAGAAAAAAAAAATCACCTTTGGAATATGAATATCATCACGAAGTAACTCAGGTTTTAAAGTTTTTCCAGAATTTGGTGTTTGTGATAGTCTTCCACTTCGAGTTCGCACCATTTCTTTAGTACTTAGTTGTTGATGATTATTCAGTAACTTAAAGTTAGGGTTTTTAGAATTAATAATTGAGGTTCAATATAATTTGTTGAGTTTTAATAGGATTTTTTTGTGAAATTGAAGAAAAACTATAAAAAAAAAAAAAAAAAAAGGGGGGAATTTTGAAATTTGAAAGTGAGAAAAGAAAGTACTATAATTCACAATTAGTGGGTGTGAAATTGTGAGTCTGAGAAAATGAGTGAAGAGGAGTACAGAGTGAGTGAGGGAGAGAGAAGAGTGAGTGAGTGAGTACTGAGTAGACTAGTAGAGTGGAGTCAAGTCCAAAAATGGTATGTTTTTGGTTGCGTGAGGTTTTTTTACATTTCCTTTTTTAAGAAAGAAGGCAACATTGTAATACTCTGTTTTTTAGTTGCTATTATTATTTTAACATTTTTCGCATTGTAATTTTAAATTAATTTGGTGTTTAATATGTAAAAAAATATATGAATACGAATTTTTTTTTATTACATTAAAGTCGAGATAATAATATTATAAGTTGTTTTTTAAGAGATGTGAAAAAATGAATGGGAATTAAAAAACACAAATATAGTAAAGACTAGTATGTTAAAATTGTGATTTTTCATTTTCAAATAAACAATGAGTTATTTGTAGTTTGTAATAAGTTAGTCCACTCGTCTAAGAGACTAGTAGTACTATGATCTATTGGAAATTCATAATTACGTTAGGAGGGTTGTTGAAAATTGAAGAATCAAAGTTTATGGCACTTCTATATACTACCTCCGTTTCCAATTAGTTACAACAATTGAATATTTTATATCTCATAAATAATACTCCATTGTTGCAACTAATTGGAAACGGAGGTAGTACTACTTGTTTTTCATATTATTTGCAAGTTTGTCAATGCTAGATAAAATATATTTGTGAGAGAAAAAAAATTGGTGATGCATGTGATATTGAGAGATAAGGACAATAAATAAATAGATATATAAAAGCAAAGAAAACTTTAGTTGCAAATAATATATGAAACATCCATTGTTTTTTACAAATGTTACAAATAATGTAAAACAGAGGTATCATATATAATCTATTATACCTATCTAATAAAACAAAAGTTGCTCACATAAGCAACTATCCACATGGCATTTTGTGAAAAAAAAAATCACCCAAAAAGATGATGATTTTGATGATGATGATGTGGGGAAGACTACGGTTATTTGGCCTACAGAGGACAAAAGCAGCAGGCTTGTGGGTGTCCTTTTCCCTAATATTGCTCGTTCTTTACAAGGGGTTAAATTACTTGGTGATCCTGTTAGTGTGGATTCTAGTTTTTGTAGTGATCTCATGGTGCAGAGAGTGGCCAAGACTATTGTGCTTATGGATGCGGTTGCTAAACTTAATGACAGGGGCGAAGCTAGGAGAGGGGCTGGTAGGGGCCCGGCCCCCGTAGCTTATTCCCGCGACCTTAAGGTTTTCAATTTGGCCCTTGCAGACTTTTTGTATATATATTTATTAACTAACATTAGTATCGGTGATATTTCCTTGACTTAATGGTTAGGAGCTTGAATGATAACCTAAAGGTAAAGGGATTTGACTCCCTTTGTATACATAATTGTCAAGTTTTTAAATTTTGGGCTTCCAAATAAAAATACTACTAATTAAAAAGAAAATCCAAAAACTTCTTCTACACTCCTCAAATGCCCATGTTTGTCTTTCCTTCTTCTTTTTTTTCTTTTTTCTTCCCCCCAAATTTTCAATTCCCCTTAACTCATAAACTCCATTAGTAATTGTTTCCATCTTCTTCAATTACATACATCTAATTAACTAATTTCGAAATTTAAGTATCAACAATTCTCACAAGTTTATTGGCAAGTTTTCTTATTTAGTTAGTTTCTTTGAATTTTTTGTTTTATAATTTAATTGTACATGCTAAAATTGTTAGAACATATAAATTTATTATTCAATTAGTTATTGTTGAAAATTACTGAATTTCATCCATTTTATTGAATTATTTTGATTAATTGATAATTGATTATACCCTTATACTTAATACTCCATTGAAATTGTTGAAGTTGTTTCATACTTTGGTGTTAGCCTGTTAATTGTTTCTTTTGTTGATGTTTGCACACTTAATAATTGTATTATGTCCTAGATTTTATTGAAATTAAAGTATTAAATTTTGTGTAATTGGGGAATTCAATTTTACAGAGAGTGTTTTACTGATTTTCCATGATGAAGAAAGAGAAGACAAGAACTCTGGATTTTTTTTATCAAAAAATTAAAACTACAAGAAAATCACTGATTAGTGACGGACTTTTTCCGACGGAACGAATTTCCGTCGGAAATTTCCAAAATTTCCGACGAATTTTAATTCCATCGCAAATTTCCGACGAATTATTATTCCGTCGGAAATTTGCGACGGATTTTACACCATTCCGACGGAATTCCAAAAAAAAATAGATGAATCCAATTTGCGACGGAATTTTCCGTCGCAAATGCCTATTACAATTAAAAATTCCACAAACCCTACCTATATATAAACCCACACCACCCCCTCTTTCTCAGTTTTCTTTTTTCTTTCTCGCCTCTCTTTCTCAATTCTTTTCCGTCTCAATTCTTCTTTTCTTTTACTTTCTCTCTTTTCTTTTACTTTCTGTGCTTTCTTTTACTTTCTCTCTTTTCTTTCTCTGCTTTCCATCGCCTCTCTTTCTCTGATTTCTTTTACTTTCTCTCTTTTCTTTCTCTTTTCTATCAAGATTTAGTTTTTTTAGATCGAATTTGACCATACAAACCCTAGATCTAGGATTTTTATGGTCAAATTCGACCCAACAAAAACTTTGAAGGTTGATTTTATTAAGGTAAGCTCTTCTTTTTAGTTTTATTTACGGTTTTTTGGTTTGTTTCGTTCATTTTGGGTGGATTTTGGTTTGTTCTTTTCGTTTTTGTGGATTTTGGTTGGACTTTTTTGGTTTTTAATGGTATTATGGTTTGATTCTTTCATTTTTAGTGGATTGTGGTTATTTGGGTTTGTTTTTGGTGTTTATATGGTGGTTTTGGGGTTATGTTTTGTGGTTGAAATTTGCGGGTTTTTGGGTGTTTGTGGGGTGGTTTGTGGGTTTGTGGTTTATGGGTTGTGGTTTATGGGTTGTGGGTTTTTGGGTGTTTGTGGGGTGGTTCGTGGAGTGGTTTCGCGGTTCGTGGGTTAGTGGTTGTGGTTCTGGGTAGGTGGGGTTTGGTGGGTGTGGGTGTGGCGGTTGTCATGGGTGGGTGGGGGTTGGTGGTTTTGGGTGAGTGGGGTTTGGTGGTTGTGGGTCTGGGTTTGTGCGTTTGGGTTTCTGGGTGGGTGGGGGTCGGGTCTGGGTTTATGGGTCTGGGTTTCAGGGTGGGAGATGGGTTGGGTTATTCTATGGGGTTTGTGGGTTGGGTTTCTGGGGGGTGGGGTGTTAGGTCTAGGTGTCTGGGGTCTGGCGTGGGTTGGTGGTGGTGGGGTGGGGTGGTGGTCTGGGCGTGGTGGTGGGGTGGGGGGGGGATGGTCTGAGCGTGGTGGTGGGGTGGGTTTATTGAGGTGGTGGGGTGGCTATTGCTGCCTCACCACCTTTTTTTATTTTTCTGTTTCAAATTTCCGACGGAATTCCGGCCGTCGGAAATTCCGACGGAAATTAGACTACTTTTTTCGACGAGATTCCGTCGAAATTCCGTCGCAAAATTTTTTCGACGGAAATTCCGTCGCTAATTCCCGTTTTTGCGACAAGCAAAATTCCGACGACTAATTTCCGATGAAATTCCGTCGCAAAAGTCGTTTGCGACGGAATTTTTCCGTCGGAAATGACCCTTTTTTTTGTAGTGTAATGCTCCCAATGCTAATACACAAAACAATTTGGCTACTGAAAATGTTGTTATGGAAGAAAATGATAGTCCAAACCCAAAGGCAAATAGAAGAACAGTTGATCCAAACTCAGGAACTCAACCTCAAAAAGTTCCTAGAACTGATACTTTAGTCGAAGATGAAAATAACTATATAGATTGGAACGTGATCCTGCATTGCGTAAATTTATTTATGAGTATCCCTATGAAGAACGCAATAAAATTAGGCTAGAGTACATTAGACTTGGAGCGTATCAGCTGGTTTTTGATTCTTATCCTCTGTCTTTAGAAACGCATAGAAGATCATTTCAATCCTCATGGTTCAAACAATTTCCTTGGCTTGAATACTCTCCATCAAAAGATGCAGCATTTTGCTTTCCATGCTTTCTTTTTTGTAAAAAGCCAAAAGGGTGTTTCACTCATGATGGATTTATTAAGTGGAAAAAGGTGAACTCTGGACAATATTGTTCTTTCTTAGTGCGTATAGGAAAGGGGCCAAATTCAGAACACAAGAAGGCTGAGAAATCTTTGTTGGACTTGATGAATCCAAGTCAACGAATTAAGACTGTACTTCTACATCAAACTGCTGTGGAAATCCAAAACAACAGGCTACGTTTACAAGCTTCTATTAAGGCATGTCGTTGGTTAACCTTCCAAAATTGCCCATTTAAAGGTCATGACGAAAAGGAAAGTTCTGAGAATCGTGAAAATTTTATTGAACTTATCAAATTTGTTGCCTCATTTGATAAAAGATTGGAGAAAGTTGTGCTACAAAATGCTCCAGGTAAATTTTTTGGCATTAAACATCATATATTCATATTGCTTTTTTTTATTTTTTTTATTTTACTGATTTAGTGATTTTGATTGTATTTTGATATAAATTTTAATGGTAAATAATTTTCAATTTAGGTAATGCTCAATATATATCATCCACTATTCGAAATGAGATTATGCAAATCTTCGCAAGTAAGGTGTGTGGAGATATAAGAAATGAAATTGGAGAGGCAAAGTTTTGCGTTATATTGGATGAATCACGAGATGTATCATCAAGAGAACAAATGGCAATTGTCCTTAGATTTTTTGATAAGGGTGGAGTTTTAAAAGAACGTTTTTTGGATCTTGTTCATGTAAAAATACCACATCATTGACCTTACAACAAGCATTGTATCATGTTTTGGCATAGCATAATTTGAATGTGAAGAATATTCGTGGCCAAGGATATGATGGGGCATCAAATATGCGAGGAGAATTCAATGGATTAAAAGCCTTGCTATTGAACAACTCACCTTATGCATATTATGTTCATTGCTTTGCTCATAGGCTTCAATAAGTCTTGGTTGCTGCAACTAAAGAAGTGATCCCTATAGAGCAATTTTTCACAATGTTGTCTATCATTATTAATCTTGTGGATGCATCTTCCAAACGTCATGATGAGTTAGAAGCTGCTCAACGGGCTGAAATTAGTAACAAGATTGCAAATGACCATGACATTGAAACTGGAAGAGGATTGAATCAAATAGGTAGGGGTGTGCAAAAGCGGGTACCCGGCTTTGCGGGTAGTGAATTTTACTACTCGAGACCTACCCGAAAATTTCGGGTACCCGCAATTTTATTTTCCTGCTATTTTTTCAAGTAAAGTATAGTTGGTCAAATTAGAATATTTATTCTCCTACTTCAAATTACAAACTTGTCCTTTTTTTAACAATAGTGAAAGCAAAATGAACATTGAAAAAACATAAAATACATGGTACATCACTATGTACCAGCATATGGATGATAACACCTGCATCACCGGTGGTTTGGGAGTCAAGAGAAATGGGCAATGTGCATTTAATCTACCAATAAAGAAATATTTTTTTTGTTTCATAATTATTAGTGGATTAATATCAAAATTATTATTATTTAAATATCATCAATAATCTATAGTTAAAAATTATTAACCCATAGTGAAATCATAGTAAAAAAAATCAATAATCATAGTTAATCCATAGTTAAAAATTATAGTTAAAAATCAATAACAGTTAAAAATCATTACTCCATTAATACTGTATAGTTAAAAATCATTAATTCATGCTAAAAACTTTATGTTCAGTTTAGTTCAATTCGGCTTCAATCAGTTCAGTTCAGCTCCAATTAGTTCGATCAATTCATATGTTTTCAGTAAATGTAAACATACTCTAAGTGTACTCCACTAGTCTCTCACTCTCGTCTATTTATGTTCTATTAATGTATATGGTTTTAAAGGATAGTAGAGATAGGAGAGAGGCAGGCAAAAAATAATCGTGTAGTCCCAACTACACAAGTAAGTAAGGGCCTGTTACTGAAAACTAAACAGAACTGAACCGAATTGAATGAACTGAACTGAACTTAAGTAAAATGGAGTGATGATTTTTAACTATTCTTGAAATTTAACTATGATTATTGATTTTTAACTATGATTTTTATTAATTGACTATAAATATAGATTTTAAACTATGATTTTACTATGGATTAATAATTTTTAACTATAGATTATTAATGATTTTTGATTATGGAGTAATGACATAGTAATATTTTTGATATTAATTTACTAATAATTATGAAACAAAAACAATATTTCGTTATTGGCAGTTTACATTCTATGAAATAAAACCAGTATTACATTTTTGTGAATGGTAATCCACTTAATTATGTGGTATAATAATATTTTTGTTTAATTTCTTAAATGGTAGTTTCATAATATTTTTTTCGTAAGAATAAAAAACTAATATATATAGAGAGAGAGAGAGTAAGGATCCACTAAAAAACTTAAGTTTGGTGAAAACCATAAAAAAGGGGTACATATAAGATTTAAAGCGGTACATATTAAGATTAAAGTGGTATAGGTACATTTACAACAATTTTTTTTATTATTTATGAAAATGTCATCAATGAAGTACGTGTACCCTTTATACCTCTATTATACCGTTTTTTGTGGTTTTCACGGTGAAAATAGTTTTCACATGATCGTTTTTCTATATATATATATATATATTAAAAAAATGATGATTAATGTTTCAAAAAAATATATTATAAACACACTCACAAAATTAACGGGCCTAAGTAACCGATGAGAGTCAATGTTTGAGTTTTTGAAGAATTGTGGAAATTACAATCAGACACACGACAATTGCTCCATTTTATGAGGAGAGCACCGTGCCCCTTCAATTCAGTCCTTTGAGCAACGCAACCATCACAGACGTGCATGTACTCCATCGCGCTCCTTTTGACAACGCTACCATCACAAACCGGTTATTATTACAATTGAGTATGGTTATTCAATGTATACCTCGTAATTCGAAATATATACTGATATAATCTCATATATAAATCAAACTACACATAAAAGTCCGATGAGTACGTACTTATTACTTGTATTACAATTGATTAGAATTAGTCTAATGATGCGTACTTCCTTTGTTTATTATTACTTGTTTATGAGGTGTATCTAGTTTTTAAATGTTAGAAACCTAGTTGGTTTATATCTGTTAGCTTGGAGTAATTTCATTGATCAGAATATATAGGGTTACATGTAACACAATCCTACCAATATTTGGTAGTTTACAAAATATATGATTTACAAAATTCTTCCTTTAGAATATTATAGCAATATTCTATCTATCACACCCCCGCAGCCATAGCGAGAGGATGGCGTATGCTAAGACTGGCTCTAAATTCTAAAAACAACTCCCAAGATAAGCCTTTTGTGAAAATATCAGCAAATTGATGTTTGGAAGGAACATGAAGCACACGAACCTAACCCAAAGCCACCTTTTCACGAACAAAGTGGATATCTAATTCAACGTGTTTAGTACGTTGATGGTGGACTGGGTTAGTAGACAAATACACTGCACTGATATTATCACAATGAACAATGGTAGCCTGTCGTAAGGGACAATGTAACTTGAGGAGTAAATTACGAAGCCAGTATGCTTCAGAAACAACATTAGCAACGCCGCGATATTCAGCCTCGGCACTTGATTTGGATAAGGTATGCTGACGCTTAGAGGACTAAGAAATGAGGTTGTCACCCAAGAAACAACAATAACCGGAAGTAGAGCGATGAGTATCAGGGCAACCTGCCCAGTCAGCATAGTGTAGGTAACCAATCGAGTGGAGGAAGAAGGATATAAGTGTAACCCATGATCAATGGTGCCCTGAATATACATCAAAATGCGCTGTGGGGAACGATAATGTGGCCCTCTAGGATCGTGCATAAATACGCATATTTGCTGAACAGCATAAGTAATATCAGGGCGAGTGAAAGTGAGATACTGAAGTGCACCTGCAAGACTACGATAATGAGTTGGATCAGCAACTGGTGGGCCAGAATTGACACTGAGTTTGGATCCGACTTCAACTGGTGTAGCAACTGATTTGCAATTAGGTTATCCCGACACGCTCCAAAATTTCCCGTGCATATTTTTCTTGTGAAAGCAGCATATAAGAAGGGGTACGAGTCACAAAAATGCCCAAGAAATAGCTCAAGGGACCCAAATCAGACATGGGAAATTCGGATTGTAGGGACTCAATCAAAGTTCGTCGTAATCGATCAGATGAAGTGACTAGAAGAATATCATCAACATAAAGCAACAAATATGCCATCTCAGAACCCCGACAAAAAGTAAATAACGAAGTATCACATTTAGAGATTACAAACCCCAATTTGATCAAATAAGAAGCAAACCGATGATACCAAGCCCGTGGTGTCTGTTTGAGGCCATATAAGGCCTTTTTCAACAAACAAACATGATGAGGAGCTCGTTTATCAACAAATCCCGGTGGTTGATGCATGTAGACGGTTTCCCGTAAGTCACCATGTAGAAAAGCATTCTTAACATCCAATTGATGAACACCCCAATTTCGAGCTAGAGCAAGACTTAGAACTGTGCGAATGGTAGCGGGCTTCACCACTGGGCTAAATGTTTCATCACAATCAACACCCTTCTCCTGTGACCTACCATCACAAACAAGACGAGCTTTGTACCGCTCAAGATCACCATTAGATTTTAAAATGACGAAACAACCACATGTAATTAACAACATTCACCCCCGTAGGCCTAGGTACTAACTCCCATGTCCCCATTTTAATTAGAGCACTATATTCATCCATCATGGCCGCATTCCAATTTGAGTCGGTCAAGGTTTGTTTGTGTGATTTTGGGAGAGGAGAAACAAGCGGTGTAAGGGTAGCAAGAGCATATTTTGGGTTTGGCTTAAATATGCCATGACTAGCACGGGTGCGAATGAGTGGGGATAGAGGGGGGTAGTAGGAATGATGGGGGTGACCCCACGCATTGGAGGTGGAGTATAGGCCGTAGAAGAATGGGGAATGGCCGGGGACGTGTGTGGGCTGCCATGGGGGGGCTGCAGGGGCGTCTGGACAAGGGTGGGGGGGGGGGGGCTGCCACGGGTGGGTGGGGGCCAAGGAAGCTGTGGACTAGCTGCGGTGGGAGCAGGGCTGCCACGGGGGGTCTGCAGTGGCGGGAGCTGGGTACGGGGTAGGCCATGTGTGAGGTGGATGTGGCGAGAAAGCAAGGGTGAAGGTTCATCCGGGGATAGAAATTGGTAATTGTCCAATTTAACAGCACTAATGTTTTTGAAGGGGAACGTGTTTTCATGGAACACAACATGCCTAGAAATTATTATTTTATTGGAGGAAATATCTAAACAACGGTACCCACGATGATTAGGAGGATAACCCAAAAAAATGCATGGAGTGGATCGAGGTGCAAGTTTATGAGGTGAGGTGGAAGAGAGATTAGGGAAGCAAAGGCACCCAAAAACACGAAGATGATCATAAGTAGGAATTTTACCAAATAAAGCATGAGTTGGAGTTGCATTTTTTAGAGTTTTTGTGGGTAATATATTAATAAGGTAAGTCGATGTTTCAAGGGAGAAATGCCAATAAGAGGGGGGAAGAGAGGCATGAAATAAGAGTGTGCGAGACATATTATATATTTAAGGTACGGATCATACGTTCTGCTTTCCCATTTTATGAGGAAGTGTGAGGGCAAGAGTAACGAAAAATAATGCCGTGCTCATTACAAAATTTTTTAAAGGGATTATTGTCAAATTCACGGCCATGATCACTTCGAAAAGTTTTAATTGGTCGTTCAAATTGAGTAAGGACATAAGAGCGGAAATTTAAAATGGATCTATAGTCCTGAGATTTAAAGGAAAGGGGAATTGTCCAAACAAAATGAGTGAAATCATCAATAAGAATGTTGTTTCTATAGGAACACTGCAAGAGGGGGGGTGAATTGCTGTGTGGAACTTGTATGCGGAATTTAAACAAATTTAAACGAATTAAAGAGTACGAGTGATATATTTATGAGAAAAACTTCCTTGGCCCTAAGGAAGAAAACTCCACTTCTATTATAGGCCTGTAACAGCTATTACAACCTAAATTCTCTAATTTCCCTCGTCAGTTCCTGTAGGAACTTGATTCTCAATTCTCACTCTTTATCTCTCGCTTCTCTTTCTCTTTTTCTCCACTCTTCTCTAGTTCTCACACTTCTCTTTTTCTCACTAATTACAACTCAATTCTGACTCTAATACATTGAAAAGACCTTTTAAACTGGACTGGAACAACAACATCAAAACATGTACTCGTTAAATACTCAATGTGTTCTCTGATGTTCTTCTCTTCTTCTTCTGAATTTCTTGGAGTATTTATAGAATGGTTCTGGCTTGTAATCTTCAGTCTTCAACCACGTTCTTTGCTCATCCACAACTCCATGATTTCTTCCACTATCCCAAGTATGTAGACCAGGAGAATAGGCCTTTTGACTTGACTAATTTAACCGCTTTATTCTTGCCCATGAACCCATGACTTTATTCCTACAATCTAGGATGCTTAACAACATTTCTTGACTTGTTAAAAACCCTAGATGCCGTTTTTATTCTTCAGCAAAATCAGCCCAATAAATTAACCTAGACCACTTCGTAGGATAGATTCGTAACTTGCTTTTAGGTTTGATGTTCCAATCTGATTTGAGACTCCAATGTAATTACTAAGTTCCTAGAAGATTATGCTTATAATCTTCTTGGAAATTCTCTTCTCTTTACCAAGACACTTCATGTGGATGTCTTGACTTTGTTCGCCTGTTCCTGTAGGAACAGATCTATTCTCGCAGCTTGTTCCTACATAACTGTGTTACCAAGGAACTTCTTTTCTTTCTTCTGTGTTCCTTTGCAATATTCTGCCTAGGAACTTCTCCATGAACTTGGTTGTTTAGCTTGTTACGTTCCTTCAATATTGCTCCAAGTTCCTTACACTTTGAACCTGTGAAATCTCATAGGAACTCAAAGTATATATTAGTTAAGCTTGTTTGTGTTAGTCATCATCAAAACTTTACTCTCAATTCATGAGTCAACAAAGAACAAGAAAATATTTATGACCATTACTACTGGGGATAGGGGATGTCCACAGATCAGCATGTATGATATCTAAAGCAAAAGAAGTGAAACTAGTGGAATTACGAAAAGGTAAACGACAATGTTTTCCTAAAGGGAATGAATGACAAATGGAATTACGTTCTTTATTACATGAAATAGACTTCTTAAGGAAACTAAACACAGATGTCCCCGGATGACCTAGACGGTTGTGCTAGGTAGCAGGTGAGAGAGCAGCAAGACTAGTGGCTAGACAAGTATAGTGAGCAGAGTTGGTGGTAATAGGGTATAGATCTCCTGAACTATTGCATCTCGCTAGTGGTATCCCCGTATGAAGGTCCTTCACAGAAAAACCAAAGGGGTCAAATTCAACGGAGACATGATTATCAGTGGTAAATTTTCGGATGGAAATTAAGTTTTTAACTATTTGAGGTGCAAGAAGGACATTATGTAAGGTGAAGTTGTGGTTGGGAAAGGTAGAATGACCATAACCAATTATTGGAATGCGTGCACCATTACCAACTAAAATATGATTATTAGTGCTCAAATTAAAAAGAGGAGAGAGGGTACCTGGATTATTGGTCATGTGAGATGTTGCACCCGAGTCCATATACCAACCGTCATAGTTTTGTGCGAGATGCATAGTAGAGAAAGCAGTAGAAAGATCCGTTGGAGTCATAGGAGGGCCATAAGAGGCCGTGTGGGCCTGTTGCTGGGGTGGACCACGTGGGGCTGGGCCTAGGAGCCCAGTGTTGGGTCTTGGGAAGGAATTAGGAGTAGTAGGATAAGGACATGGAGGTGTAGTCCAAGATTGTTGCCAAAGGGGATTTGGAGACCATTGGACCTGTGAGAGCCATTGGTTTTGGGCCCAAGGAGAGTTAGGCAGATTAGTCCATTGAGAGGAAGTGGAATTAGTCTGATTAGTTTGAGAGTTAGTTCCACGGTAAGTTTGATTGCGGGAATTATTATTTCGTCCACGACCTCCACGTCCCCTGTTGCTGTGATTATTGCGGCTGCCACCACGGCCTCCGCCGCGGTTTCCAGAGCCGCTGCCACCACCAGGACCGGACTGAGTGGAGCTAGCAGTAGATGGAGTTTTCGTCTCGGTAGAAGTTGCAAGAGCTTGTTGAGATGTTGCGGGGTCGTTAGCCCGACGTGTTTCCTCCAAAAGAAGGCGAGACCGACATGTCTAGAACGAGGGAAGAGGGTCCGTTTGCTGGATCATGGTAGCGACGGTATCAAACTCAGTATTGACAAGACCAGATACGAGACGAAGAACCACCTTCGGTTCAGGTATCGCGTGATCGATATTTGCTAATTGGTCTGCAATATTCTTCACCTGCTGATAGTAGGCTGTTACATTAGGAAAGTTGTGAAGATAAAGGGAGTTGAATTGATTTTCAAGGTAGGCGGCACGTGTTGTTTTATTGTCATGGAATATGGCCTAGAGACGATCCCATGTCTATTGTGCAGTCGAATTACGAGACAGTATGGCTTGAAGAAGATCAGGGGCAATGGTACCGTATATCCATTGTTTGACAATGGCATCGAGGCGGCGCCATAAAGCATCAGATATGGTTGGTGGGCGTGGTACGGTGGGGTCAATATGATCCAAAACATCATATGCACAAGCATGGTTTTCAAAGAGCTCCACCCAATTTGAGTATTGAACTTTTTCATAGTCAAAAGTGAGAGGGACTGCATTGCAAATATTAGTGACAGATAAGGCAGGGTGATACTCTGTGGAGGAGGATGAAGGTTGACCATCGGCATTAGAAGAATTAATAAACTCAGCCATGAAGGAAGTGGCGGACGCTTTTAAGGGAAGAAAGTGGCGGAAGTTTGTAAAAAAAAAAAAAAGAAAAAAGGAGGATCGGAAAAAAATTCAGGTTGTGTATAACCTTGGCTGTGATACCATGTTAGTTTGTGAAACTCCTTGAGTTTGGAGTAATTTCATTGATCAGAATATATAGGGTTACATGTAACACAATCCTACCAATATTTGGTAGTTTACAAAATATATGATTTACAAAATTCTATCCTTTAGAATATTATAGAATATTATAGCAATATTCTATCTATCAATATCATGCTATTTTGAGAAACTTTCATTTTTATAACAAGATTTCCTTTTTTTTTATTATTTCCCAAATTTCCTAAAATAGTAAGTTATAAACAAACTATACTTCTAACATTTAGAAACTAGAAATTTCCCCTTATTTACGAGTTTAATGGCATTTCGCAGAATTATTCAATGTTGCAGCGGTAGGGATGTTAATGAGACAATCTGATCGAAGTTACACACCAAACAACGTATTTTACCAGCGCTTCCCTTGCTATAAATAATCTTTATTTGTAGAATTGCAATGCATCAGTAGTTACTAAGTTATCAAATCAAGAGTGAAGCACAAATCAAAGTATTATTACTAGAAAAAAAATGAAGGGGAAGTATGCGGTTAGTTTGGTGGTGATGGTCGTAGCGTTTGTGATGCTAGCTTCCACACCTCAATCGGCCTTAGCTATTCGTCCCCTCTCAGATATTATGTTTGAAGGGATTGGTATTGAAACCTATACCAAACCTCTTGCTTATGTTAGTTTTAATCAACCATGTGGTCCTGCTTATTGGTGTTGCGGAAATTGTTACTGTGACTATGTCTATTCCGAGGGAGGATTAAGGTGCACAACGCCGGCCTTTGATACATCTGGTCAATGTTAAACGAAAAGTACGTACGTACAAGTGTACAACCAACAAGCTAAGCTAAGTATGATCGGTAATTGAAGTACTTGTTATTGTGTTTGGATTTTGATCGAGTATCAATATTATGTTATTTCGTTACGTGGTTGTAATAGTATTCTCCCTCTATTTTTTTACTTACTAATTTCATACCTCTCTCAATTTTCAAACCTTACCTCACCTTAATAACAATAAGGGGTTTGTTTTTCAAAACTCAAAATACATACCCACTACAAACCTCTTATTGTGAATGTCCGCCTTGTTATCCTAAACTTGTACTTACTGATATGAACTTGTGTATGCTAAAATTATTATTAAATTATCGTTGAACTAAACTTATTTTTGAAGATGTGAGCTGATGGTATATTTCACATTAAAGTGGCCAATGAAGTAGCTAGCGAATTAGCATCTACTACTTTTTTCTTCATAGCCATGGTTTGGAACTTCACAATGAGTGAAAACACCCTTCGGTCTATGGCTAGCCATTATGTTGCTCCATTTGGCTGGCCATTGGCCAAGCGTCACTAGGTTACTGCATACTAGTTTCGTAAGCCTTCAATTTAACAAACTCAGGCTTAAGGATTTAAAGCGCTCGCTCCCTCAATCTCCTAGTGTGAATCCTTTCGTTTTGCATGAATACTCGTTTGAATATTCAGGCTTAAGGATTTAAACCCCTATCAATTTATCAATCTCCTAGTGTGAATACTCATTATGAATATATTATAAGCCATCAATGCCTAATATCTACTTTGGTGTTATCAATAAAGTCATATAAAGATGGAACTCAACGAGTCAACGTCATGTGTGAATCCTTTCATATTGATTGCACCATTCACAAAACCACGAGCACCATAATAACTACCCTTGGTCCTAAGAATAGAACGGGTGTACTAATGTATTAGTATGGCACACCTAGCGGTGTCAATTTGTGTTGGAATTAGTTGGGTTACCTCAAATGTTTTTGGTCGGATTTGAAACACCTGAATTGAAAAATTTGAAAGTGACATATAACCTAAAAATTAAATGACTTGAATGATAGGTGACTTAATTTTCTTTTACCAGTATATTAATGAATTGAACTGAGTCAAGCTTGAAGTGAAAAATGACTCATTGAATTTACATATGCAAAACCTAAAAAAATGTTGAATGAAACTGAACAAATATTGAGCAACTCGTTTGATCAATTGTCGTTATCAAATCTGAACTGAATTGAGAGTGATATGAAATGACCCAAAACTCGATTATCAGTGAAAATAAAATATTATTTAATTTAAATATGAAACTTAATAATTTCATTTTAAAATTAATTCGCATGACATGTTGTATACTAGAATATGTAATACTAAACGTGGAAGCTTGCATTATTTGATAAACTACAACCTAACCTCATATCTGACCATAAATTTGTTTTAAAGTTCACAAGGGTGTTCGTCAGATAATTTTCAACTTTGATTCAATTAAAGAAAATCCTCGACAAAAAATTGAAATAATCTGAAATGGACTGTGGCATCCTATATTCTTACTAGGTTTTTCTTGTCTCGTTTTAAATTGAATTGAACTGGATTTATCCAAAATGGTCTAAACTTAGCGGAATTGAATTAACTGAAATAAGAATGAATTTTTTTATTTGTTTTAGCTTTTTATAGAAATGACTTGACCGGATTAGATTGAACCAAGGGGACAAAATGACCGAGTTAAATATGGATTGAAATAGTCTAAAACTAATTAGGATAACTCAACCAACCCGCATTGAGACTCCTTAGGCAGATTGCTACATACTAAACTCTGGCCGGGAATTTTGTAAGGTTTTGTCATATTACATGGCATATTAGCTTATATTTTTTGTATGAAGCCATCATGCAGTCCATCACTAAACTATTTTCTACAACTTGCAGAAATGCATTTTGATGCAGGTTATCGCACACCTCTCAAAAATAAACCAAACAACACTAACTAATATAGTTAGGGAAGTAGGGATCGAATCCACAGGGAAGCAATGAAACACTACTAGTACTAAAAAGTTTAAACCGTAAAAAGGGATTTGATTATGATTAATTATTAACTAAAAATACTAATAACGAAATTAGACTAAGAATTGACTCAAATTGACTAAAACCTTGGGCAATCGGTTTACCATGAGCAATTAACAAATTCATAAAACATAAACCAATCAATTCCACAAAATTCATTAAACTAGGGCACACTAATTCTCTCGAACTTAGACTCCCTCAAAACTCTTCTACCGGCTCTCGCTCGCATAGACTCGTTTTGCCTATTATTCGGTGGTCTTATTGTGGTAATCTTACCTCTCGGCCTCAATTTCGACAATTACCAAACTTACAACTAAATCTATGCACAATTTAATTGCAATCGATAGAAATCAATAATAGGAATTTAATTACTAATCAGGAACTAATCGATTGATATTAAACTAGTCCATTAATGAGTTCATGGATCCCCTAAACCCTAGAAATTAAATTACTCACTCATAACTATAAAATTAAAACAATAAACAAAGTTAAAATCATGATCATAAACAATAATTAACTAAATAAACAATCACAAACTAATTAAGAAACAAAAACTAATTAACATGAATTAATAAAACTAATAAACATGAATTATAAATAATTGACAAAGAAAGAGAAAAGAAATTACCAAACTTGAATGAAAAAAAAAACTTGAATTGAATTGAAAATTCTTCAATAAAAATAAACTAATCTAACCTAATCTAGAGAGAGAAAGTAATTAAGAGAGCTAATTAGGATTTTAAAATTAGAAAAACTAATAATGAAAAGTATCCCCCGTGCTCCTAGGAAATTGTGCGTTAAATACAAGCCTAATGGACTTTTTAATAATTAATTATGCAAAATGTCGATCTCCCAGCAAAATAGCCAAAAACACGTGACCTGTGCCCGTATAAAACAAAAGAATTTTGTTTTATGCGCCCGCATCATGAAACAGAAGCTTCTGAAATTCAGTGTCATTTTGAAATCGATATAAAGTTTGCTACAGGACGTTACACGGGACGTGTGACCTACCGTTGGAAAGCTCTTTGAGTCTACTTTCCAATGCAATAAGAATCAGATCAATACAATATATATATTTTGAGATATGATCAAAATAGTGGATAGTGGTCAAAATCTTCACTTCTAAACTTCTTAATTCTTCACTTTTACTTCTAATATTTCTCCAACTTGTCATATAAGACATTAAATTTTTCCAATGAGTTGTAAAATGTCTCTAATCATTCTCCAAATGCTCATAAGTGATCTTTATCTCTCAAGTGCCGAAATTATGTAGTAAAATCAACCGAAAATTGGTCGTTTCCTACAAAACTTTAGAAAACTACACAAAACACTAAAAGAACGTTATTAGCATCAAAATTGGCTCCAATGAGCCCGATTTATCCATAAATCATTAGGGAATTAGGGAGAAAAATAACGTAAATATTGGATACGTCACATTTGATATAGGATCTTTTCTTATTGCAAGGCCCACAGCCCAAGGACCAATGTCCAATGCAACTTAGGTTGTGCTTTATTGAATAAGACCCCATAACTCATCACAATAAGGATTTCAAGGCAGATAGAGCATTGTTACCAATAATATACTCCTAAAAATGGGTGTTCCTTTCATGGGAGAATCTCTTGAAAAGGCCCTCAGAATCTCTTGGGAGAGCAAAAATACTATTTCTCCTTTCTTCTGAAATATCTCCGAAAAAGAGATGATCCAAATCAATCCAAATTATAGTTCGGACTGGATTATGCACACCTCTAGGCATATATACACCCATTTGAGTGCACATGCGCTTAAATGAGTGTATATATGCTTGTTGGGCGCACTTACATGATACGCTTGACTAGGTGTACTTACGCTTGTGCTTGCGTCCAAAGCAATCCTATTTCTTAAGTATTTCGTATGAAACGTTTCAATATCTTGATGAACGTGGTCTTGTTTGCATGGTTTATTAATTTTTGAATTTAGATTTATTTTTATTATTTTGATATATATTTTTTAATTATTGGAAAATTCCTTTTTAGTTAATAAATTAAAAAACTTACAAAAAAAGTAAAATGGATAAAGGAAAGTATCATAACAATTACGAGAAAGCTATATCAATAGGGACTTTTCATTTGGTAGCTCTGAATTTTGGCTTTTCTATTTGGTAGCCAATTTATTATTCAATTCCACATGATAGCATTAAAATTTTAACTCAATTTATATGGCATAAACATTGTCCCATCAAAGTTGTAAGGGGATATTTAGATCATAAAAGATAAAATAACCTAACGTATCATCAAAACTATTTTTAGCGCTTTTTTTTTTTTTTTGCTCTCATAAAATATCCTTGAACCTTTGTGATATAAGTTTTAGGCTCTAAGAAGGCCGAGGGGCTAGCATGGACGAACTTTACCAGACTTGTCTAGCTAGTAATCTCATAAAGTAAAGCATGATATTTGACTCTAAAGACATTGAGCCTGGACCTAATCTGGTAATCGAGTAGCCGGGTAGCGAGACCCCGGTTGTATAGATTGCAAAGTGAGTTGCAAATAGTTGAACGACATGTTTTCGATGAATAAACTACTTGTGTTGTAACTTGGACATTCACCATCCATGATAAGATCTAGTGCGACATGGTACGCGATAATTATTAGCCTAAAGCAGGGTCAAATGTATGTATCTACACTGATAGTAAAAAGGGCAGAAATAAGAAGATGCCTAGGACGACCCTCCATAAGTCGAAAATGAAGGCTATAATGCTCAGCTTTTAGAGGTCCTGAAATAAATCTGAAAATTTTACACGGAGATCCTATAGTCAAAATAGAAACCTTGAACAACTAATTCACCTTGAAAAGGCCATTAGAACATCCAGGGAGAGCAAAAAAAGTTGTTTTTCTGTTCTTCCTCAATATCTTCGAAAGAAAGTTTGTAACACTTTTTTAGAGGCGGAAGTTGATCTTGGGGAATTTTGTGGTGACCCAAAACATTTGGTAAAACAACAAGGATGAAACAAGACGTTATCAGTGACAATCCTCTGAAAGCCGAAAACAAAGGCTTTTTCACAGTTTTTGGAGGTTCCAGGGCCCCGCAAAAAAAAATCCAAAAATTTACATGATGGGTCAAAAAAAGGTATCCAAAGTAATTAATTTCTCTTGAAAATGCCATAAGAACATCTCGGGAAAGCAAAAAAGCTTTTGTTCCTTACTTTTCAAAATATATTTGAAAGAGGGATAAAGTTTTTGTAGGTTGAAATCGATCATGGGGAGTCATGTAGTGATTAATTATTACATGAGGTAAAAAAGAACAAAACAAAGCAGGAATAAGTCAGAGCCCGGGATAGCTCGATGGAAGACAAAAACTAAAGCTTTACATCATAACTTTCAAAGATCAGATTCCAGGGTCTCGAAAAGCCTAAGCAACTAATTTCTCTTGAAAAGGAAATAAGAATGTTCGGAGAGAGAGAAAACTTACTTTTTCTTTTATCCGAAATATCTTCGAAAGAGGAATGATCATAAGTTTTTATACGTCGAAATTGATCGTGGGTAGTTCTGTGGTGGTCGAGAATACTTGGTAAAAAAACAAGACAGAAATAAGACGGAGCCCATGATAGCCCTTCATCGATAGCCAAAAATGAATGCTACTCAATGTTTTTGGAGCTTTTGGGATCCTTGAAAGAAAAAAAGGAAAATTTTAAATGATGTCTATATGGTTAAAATCGAATCCTTAAGCAGCATCTCTTGAAAAAATCATAAGAACATCCTAGAGTGCGAAAAAGTTTTTTTTCTTCTTTTTATATATCTCCGAAAGGGGGATGATAACAAGTTTGTAGAAGCCAAAACAGATCGTGGGAAGTTCTATGGTAAACCAGAACAAGTAGAGCGAAAATAAGGCACAGCCCAAGAATGCCCTTCGGAAGCGAAACGAAGATTATAAATTCACGTGAATCTGGAAAAAAAAAAAAACCAAAATTGTGTCCCTACGGTCAAAGTAGAAACCTTGAGCATCTAATTTCTCTAGAAAAGGCCAATAGAACGTCCAAGGAGAGCGAAAAAGTTTTTGTTTTCTTCTTCTGAAATATCTCTGAAAGATGGTTGATAACAAATTTTTATAGGTTGAAACCGATCATAAGGAGTCCTGTTGTGACCTTAAACACGTGGTAAAAAAAACACGGCGGATATAAGATGCAGCTTTAAACTGCCATCTGTAAGCTGAAAACAAAGGCTATAACTTACAATTTTGGAAAGTTCTAGGATCTCAGAATTAAAGATTCAGAAAATTTTGGCACAGTGTCCCTATGGTCAAAATAGAAACTTTGAGTAGCTAATTTCTCTTGAAAAGACAATGACAACATTCTAAAGGAGTGTAAAAGTTATTGTTTCCGTCTTCCAAAATATCTCCAAAAAAGAGATGATAACAAATTTTTATAGGCTAAAACTTATCGTGAAAAAAATATAATTAATGATTAGAACACGAGGTGTAAAAAGGGACGAAAATAAGACTGAAGTTGGGGCAACCCTCCAAAAGCCGAAAATGATTGTTATAATTCGAAGTGTTTGGAGGTTTTGGGGTCGTAGAAAAAAAATTCCGAAAATTTTACATGGTGCCTTTATGGTCAACATAGTAACCCTCAGCAGCTAATTTCTCTTGAAAAGGGCGTAAGAAAGTCGCACAAGAGCGAAAAAGTTATTGTTTCTATCTTCCAAAATATTTCCGAAACAGGAATGACTACAAGTTTTTAGAGGCTGAAACTGATTGTGGGGAGTCTTTTGGTGATAGAGAACACGTGGTAAAAAAGGGCGGGAATGAAATGGATCATGGGAGAAACCTTTGGAAGCCAGTAATGAAGGCTATAATTCACAATTTTTGGAAGTTTCAGAGCCCCAGGAGAAAAATTTCTAAATTTGACACGATGCCCCTATGATTAAAATAGGAGTTCAGAGAAGCTAATTTCTCTTGAAAAGACTATAAGAACGTCCCAGGAGAGCGGAAAATTTGTTGTTTCCTTCTTTCAAAATATCTTCGAAAATGGATGATAACAAGGTTCCTAAAGGTCGAAATTGTTTATAGGGAAACCTGTGACAACCCATAACACGCAATAAAAAAATTGTCAACAACAACACGATTCCCACGATAGCCCTTCCAAAACTGAAAACAAAGGTTATACCATATTTGACAATATTTTTTGAATTAGAATTGACCACAATCTCTTTCTCTTTTCTTTATGTTGGTATATATCAAACCGACTTATATAAGATTTGGTTAAACTTTTTTGAGAAAAGAATTTTGTTAAACTTACACCTTGAGAAGATGTATAGATTTTTAAATTATATAAAACACAAACTACTTCGTATTAGATTTTTAAATATTCTAAGGGTCTGTTTACTTCAGCTTAAAATCAGCTCAATTCACTTTAATTCAGTTCAGCTCAGTTCAGTTCAGCTCAGTTCAGTTCAGCTCAATTTAATTCAACTCTTTTTTTATTTTGTTAATCATTAATCCTTAATAAAAGCTTTTAGTTCAATTCAGTTCAACTGTTTTCAGCTGAAGTAAACATGCCCTAAATACTAAATCTAATACCATTATACCAATATAAAATTTAACCATTCTAAACACATACTCCACCCATAATACTATATTACTATGGTGCCAATATCACATAAACCAAACACTCGAGTATTCCACTGACGTTAGCACCGACATCTCATAATCTCAACGCCACCTTAAAACTATGTAAAGAGGATCCTATATCTATGACCAGTCATTTTAATCATTGATAATGTGGGGATTATTTGAGCTGTTGCATAGCAGCAACACAACGTGGTGACCCAAGTACCCAACAACCATGTTTGCCAAATTTAAGAATAATCCAAAATTTAATTACATTTTCAATCTTACTAAAATCTTATTTTATTAATTAAGTCATCAGAAATAAACAGACAAAACCAACAATTATAAGATCAGATATAGTAGTGTACTTCAATTCTACAACTATATCATCTTTTTAGAATGGTAATTATCATCATCATGAGAAACAAGCATACAAAAATCCCTTATCATATTTTTTTTTTTATTTTTTATTTTTATATTAAGAAATATGTGACCCCATTCTTCTATTAGTAGTTGCAAAAGTAACAACCATAATCAATAATATGCATGTCTTAGATGAACATGGTAACATTAAATTATTGAATTTTTCTAGTTTACTACAGAGTACATACTACTGATACTAGTAATACATATTAACATAAGCCGTGAATCGGATTAAAAGTGAAAGTCGCCATTATAAAGCCAATTGTCGACGTTCCATTAAACCCAAATCGCTAGATAATATGTAGTATGACACAAACTAATAGCACGTTTCATGGTACATTGTCTTCGTAATTTAGGGGCACTTGCGCTTGCCTCCGTGGGTGGTCATATCGGTGTAACACCTACCGCATTCTTTCTTGTTGCCGTAGGTTCCTGATGGTACACATTTGCATCTTTCGCAACAGGTTGAGCATGCTCTTACACAGAGTCCCATCCTTGAGTGCAATCTACACCTAGTCTTACATAGTGGCTCGCAATCTGGACACATTCATCATTACCACGGGTTATCATTAGCAGGGTTTAGTAACAATTACATTTGCATAACGCTCAAACAAACAAATAATCATCACAATTACTTATTTTTGGCGAAATTACTTATTAGCATGGTAGCTAGTTAAGTCAAAAGAAGGTACTATGCAGTACTAATCTACAAGTACATAGCATGTAATAAAACATTCAATAGTACAATTAAATTAGTGATTCTATAACAAAAACCAATGAATAATTTAATCAAACAATGAATAAATAAAATGTGTACCTTCTTTCTTGACTGGTGGTTTACTGCCGTAATAAGGAGCAGGAGCAGGGGCAGTGGTAGGTGGTGAAGGAGCAGGTGCTGCCTTAGGTGGGGCAACAACGGGTGCCTTTGGTGGGTATGGAGCAACAACAGGTGCCTTAGGTGGGGCAACCACAGGTGACTTTGGGGGGTATGGAGCAACAACAGGTACCTTTGGTGGGGCAACTACAGGCGTCTTTGGTGGAGCAACCACAGGTGACTTTGGTGGGTATGGGGCAACCACAGGCGCTTTTGGTGGAGCTACCACGGGCGCCTTTGGCGGGGTAATGACTTTTGGTGGTGCAGTTGGGGGTTTGGGTGTCGGTGGCATGTAGGCCACAGGAGCCGGTGATGGTGGTGCAGAAACATCAGCATTCTGCAACACACAATCCAAAGCATAGGAGACTATGAGCATTATTCAAATCAATACATCATCTCAATGATTTAATAATCATCTATAAATTCAATATCCTTATCTAAAATGAATCCAATGCTAAGGGTTTGTAAAATTCAGTTGAAAATAGCTGAACTAAACTGAGTTGAACTGAACTGATTGAAACTGAGCTGAACTGATTATAATGGATTAATGACTAGCAAAATAAAAAAAGAGTTGAACTGAACTGAATCGAATCGATTTTAAGCTGAAGTAAAGAGGCCCTAAGTAAAGTACGGAGTAACTTCTTTCTCCCTTTACTCCCTTTCCATTTGGAACAAATTTAGAAAGTCATCTATCTTAACAACTACTCAACTAGGCGTCAAGCACGAGACATCTATCATTTCACAAAAATCAACAAATCAGATGATAGATCTATATAAAACATTTTGCTTAAAGGATATTAATGTGCCTATAAACTAATGGCTCATAATACATTAGGTAATCAATTTGCATAGGTGGACCGTTCACAATATATTCTATATGGGTACGACTTCCTACCGAAAACTTGGGATGATAACCTAATGCGTATTAATATGTGTAATACATGTTAGGATATAGTTCCTTTCAAAAAAAAATGTTAGGATATAGTTTAATGGATATGCACAACCTTCTATTTGATAAACTGATATTGACATTCCTAAATTTGTCTATCATAAACTTTAATATTCCCCTCACATGGCGACGTGCAAATAACAAGTTGAGAGTGCCAATATATATAATTGTCTTATTTTCCATACAAATTGAACATGTAACCCATGTACCAAAATATTCAATTTATTCATCAATATGGTACCAAGAGCAAAGTAATGTGACAATAGAATACAAACAGACTAAAAGTAGCATTAGTACACTAGAAGCTATTGCTCTCATATAGTCATATCAACTTTAGTTAGCCCCTGTTATTTCAAGCTTATTTACTATACAAAGGTCAGTTAAGTTTCTACTGTAAATTGTTTAGTACCTAATTAGTGGAGTTATTGTATGCTTACATTAACCATTTGATGATCAAATTTGAATACAAAGTAATTATCTTAAACCATTATGTGCGACTTTTTTTCCCAATAATAAATCGCGCTTCAGCTTGGGTCGGAGGGTCATATTACCAAGTACGTACATCCATGTTGTTCCTAAGGGTCGAACCCAAATATCCCATAAGCAACATGTCGAGCTACGCTCTATCAGTGTAGAATATATCAATTTTCTCGATTAGCAATCCTAATCATTTTCTAATAAACATTTGACAGTTAAATATGATTAATTAAGACATAGAAATCATTGTTGACGAAACACAAACCCCAAATGACTCATTGTTGACCTTTGACGTTTAGGCATAATAGAAGAACAAATGAAGTTAAGAAAATGATTAACAATACTTCCAAATCATTATTCAATAGACTGTCCTACCAACCAACTTTACCTCGGCTATAGTAAATGTTGTCTTTAAAAAGATCATCAACCTAAAATAAATGTATACTTTCTCTTTTTTCAAAAATGGCAATATTTGGAATTTACATTACATACACGTTTTAAAGTTCATCTTTCAAATCAATCATTTATTCGTTTTATATTATGGGTAATACTTAATATTATTTGTAAGAAAATATCAAATATTCAAGAACGGATGTAGCAGTTCTTTTGTTTTACTTATTATCTCTGTATCCAATCAATTGCAACACTTGAATATTTTATATCTCGTATATAGTGTTTAAGTATTGCAATTAATTGAAAATAGAGGTAGTATAATATTTAAACACTATTCATATTTATTCTTAATTACGTTTAACTTTATATCCTTAGATAAAAAACATAAACACACAAAGCAAGAGTAAATTTTACTCCATAATATAAATATTAATGGCCAAATTATTTATCCACCGTCACAAGTAAAAAAATAAAAAATTACTACCAGTAAACAACAAATGTAACTTTGTACTTGGTAGATCTAGTTTGTACTTCATCATATCTGTAGAAAAACAAATGTATGATACAGTCTGTAGAAAAACACCGATCTCAATGAGTTTAGATGTTTCCAAGCAACCAGTGGCAACTGCCAGGTGCCTTCTTTTACTAATTACACCAGGAGTGCATGTCATACTAAATTACTAATATGCAGTTTAATCTTATCTATAAAACCAAATACTCAGAATAATATAGGCATGTATTATAAGTAAAAGATGTGAGAATGTAGCCTAAGTAATAGTTTCTCCGCTCCATATTATTAATTGAAACGTTTACTGTTAGAACATTTGTTAAAAAAGCGATTAGTGGATCTAAATGAATAAACTAGTGATAAAATTTTCTACGCCAAGAACATATAGTTTTCCTCTTGTTTATGTTAAAAATATTTTCTTAGAAAAAACGTGCAAATAATAAGTGTCGCCATTATCAGGGAGCACATATAATTTTAGCACTGTAAAAAGGAGACTAGACATTATCAGCAATTATTTGTATGAATTTGCTTATTTACACTTTTAAATCATTTTCTTAAAATGTGCCTTAAATGACACTTAGTAAGTATAGTAACAAGATAATAAATGTAGTAATAAACTATCTCCCTTGTTATTATTTGAAATAATAAGAAACAGAGGGAGTATAATGCAATACACAATAAATGTAGCTTTATGCTGAGTAATTAGTAAAACTCACAAATTAAGCACTAGATAAATGTTATAAAACGATATGACTTTTTGTTATAAAGCTATAAAAAGCAAAATGATAATACAAATTAATGCAAACTACACAACAACCAAACATACAATACAATACAATACAATACAATACAAAAACAAGATTATGAAAAGAGAAAAAGGAAAAGAGGCTTACAGTGGTAGCAACCAAAAGAAGGGAAATGAGGAGGAAATAACCAAGTGAAGAAGCCATTTTTGGTAAGGAGAAAGAGTACAAAAGTAAACTCCAAAGGAGTTGGGAGAATAAAAATGGAGTAAAAGGATAGATGATTCCAAGTGAGATGAGAGTACAGATTAAGTGAGAGTATAAATAGATGAAATTGGAAGATTATTTTAAGTGATGACAGTAAATTGCAAGCTGTAGTTTTTGTCAGACGTTGTACAATTTACTAGTAATATCCATGCCCCCACACTTTGATGCTTTGTTTAATTATTACACTGTTTTCAAGTTTTTTTTTTTTTTTTTACTTGCCTTTATCACCACTTTTGTTTTCACAAGTACTCCGTATTTTACTAGCCTATAGGGTGATATTAGAATTTAGAAGTGTTCGATCTAATTTGATAAGTTGGATATTCCGCTATTTTGGAAAAAAAAATTTGATTAGAAGAAAGTTGGATATTGGATCTAAAAATATTGGATCGAATAACCGGATATTTAATGATCCAAAAATATATTATCTAAATAAAATATTAATCCGAAATTAAAACCAAAATTACAAAATTCAAAAAAAAGAAAAAACGATCTGATCTGAGCGATCCAATTTGAAATATAATCAATTTGATCTGTGATCCGATCTAAGAATTAAATGTATCTTAAATTTTAAAACATACAATGTGTATAATATTTGGAGGATATTATAAACGTAAAATTAATTCAGGTGTAAGTTGTTGAACATGTCATATTAGAAAAATTGTATTCTAGATTTATTTTTTCCTAATATTCAAAATAAATATTCATGTATATAAAAATATTTCACACTAACAAACTAAACTTGTTATAAAATGTGGATTGTATAGGGGTAATTATTGGTTAAAAAAATTCATTATTTATTGTATTATTTATATATTTCTCATCATTCATTATATTTTTTTATCTAAATGTATTTTAGGGATTTTTGGTAAGTTAGGAAAAGAAAAATATTTTTGAATTACATATATTTCATGAGTGAATGAACAAAATAAATAATTATCATGATTGATGCTATTACAATTCATTTTTTAAACTATTACTCCATATTTTTTGAAATTAATTATACTTATAGTATGATTTATTATATAATTATACTTATTTCAAAAATACAAATAATATACAAATATATTATTGAATGATTATCAAAATACTATGTTAAATTTTTTTAGTTGAAACATTTTAAAAGTTGCGATATTCATCTTTAAAGCTTTGATTTAATTTTGTGATCAATGTGTAAGGAGGAATATATAGCCAATATGAATCTCGATCGTTGATTCGGTCTTAATAAATATACATTTTTTATAATATATGCAAATATATAATTAGAGTTATAAATTGCTTTAAAATGTGCCTTGGCAAGTATGAAAAGTGATTTGTTGCAACTAAAAAAACGGGGGGAGTAATAAACAAAAACTTTTGGGACATGTCCAACACTACTATTCAGATTTCGTTTATGGATCTTACGATTTTAATAGTTATATTAGCTGAAACAATGTATTAACATATCAATTCACAAATGACAATTGATGCACGATATTACATACCTCTCAAAAATAACTAAACAATTCTAACTAATATTGCTATGGAAGTAGGGATCGAATCCTTAGGAAAGCGATTAAATTCTTATTAGTTCTAAAAATCTAAACTGTTATAAAAGGACTTGGTTGGGAAATTTATGATTAACTAAACTATTAGGAAAAATTTATGGGAATAATCCCACCTTTTGGACTTTCGCTCATTTTGGTCCCACCTTTGGATTATCTAGTTATAATCCCACATTTGCAACCCTCCTTCTCATTTTGGTCCCACTTTTAAATTGACCGGTTGTTTAAAGTTTTAGCATGTAAACATTTTTGCCCGTTGTAATTTGACCTTGGTTAACGTGTTTTAACTGTTGCTTCCTATTTATTATTGGCAACTACCTCTTATTTAACTCTTTGTTCCTCACATTTACCCCTCTCTTAATTCATCACCTTTCACTCTCTTTGTTCTGTGTCTCAATTCCTCACATCACTTCATCTTCAATTTTTTTAAGTGTGACATTCAACCAGCTACCATGGCTTCCCCTAGTTCAAGTCACTCTGCTTCTTCCTCTAGGTCAAGGTCAGTGTCTGACATTCAACCAGCTCCATTGAAGTGCCATCACAATGAGCCAGCTCCATTGAGGACGATCAAGTACAATGGGCCAACTTATGGAAAGCGATTTTATGGTTGTGCGTATTGGCCAGTAAGTTGTTAATTCTTTTCAAATTTGTTAAGTTTTAATCCAATTGTTTGAAGTATTTTTCCAATTTAGTTAGGGATTTGTGAATTACTATTTTAATTAGGGCTTTTTGTGCGTCAGAAGCATTGCGATTTTTTCAAGTGGGAAGATGAGGTGGATGAGCTACTTGACTTGCAGCAACGATTGTTTGAGAAGGATGTCACCATTACTGAGCTAGAAATGGAGAAAGAGATGCTGATAAGTAGGGTGAAGCAACTAATTGAATCGACTAAAAAAATGCTTGAGGATGATGTGGCTGAACTTGCCATTGAAAACCATGAAACTATACAGATAATTAGCTCTGCAAGGGCAGACAAGAAGTGGGTGGTGTGCTTGGTGTTGTCTTGGATGTTTTTCTGCTTTTATCAGATGTTGAAGAAGTAGTTAGTTAGTGGTTGTTAGTCTTGATTGAAAGGTGGTTTTCTTTGGTTAGATTGTATAGTCCACTCATTGGGGTGGATCATGAAGGATGAGTGCCTTAGTATTATGTATTGTATGATGTAAAAACATGATGAATGCAATTGAAACATGGTTAGCTTTATTTGATGTTGCACAATTGTTTTGTGTTGTATGACAAAACCACATATTATGTGGAACAAATCATAGCATTAACAACTTCACACACAAGGAATATATGACATTTAAACATTAAGGCACCATAAATGGTTTGCAATTGAGTCATAAAACATCACAATTCATTAAACATAAACATATATGATTTTGTCCGCCATTACAATTACACAACCATAACCAACCAAAAATGTGGTTCTAACCACTTTTTCAAAAACTAACCAAATACTTAATCGACAAACACCATACATACACATAGGCTAACATTTGCCTTCATAACAACATCAACTTATCACTGATGGTTGGCTTCCTGGAGGGCAAGTTGAGGCAGAATTAGGGTCTCCAGTCATGCTTGTGGTATGTCGACTTGTAACAGCAGAATGAACCTGCAATTTTCAGAAGTTCAGAAAATGTATTCCTAAATATGTTAAACAGAACTAGAAAAATACAGAGGTTCTTACCTTGCCTCTTCCCCTACCACCTCTTCGCCTACCACCAGTTCCACCTCTACCCTTTGTTGTTGTTGCTGAATCAGTGTGACTAATGCTTCCCCCTCCCCTTGAACCTCTTCCACCCCTTATTGCTCTGTTTCCCCTCCCCATCATGGTTGGTTGTGCTGCTCTTGATGCAACCTCCCTGTTAACAGGTTCATTAGAAGCTCTAGGTCTCCCTCTCCCCCTTTTTTGTGGAGGCTCATCAGTTTGTACATTGTCCCTATTGCTGCATCTCCTTTTGTTATGTCCCTTTTGCTTACACAAGGTGCAAGTCATCTCTATCCCATGCCTGGACAATTTCCCTGAGTTCTTTGGCTTCTCTTGGGGAGCTTTCCTCCTGTTTTTTCTTGGCCTTCCAGGTCCTACCTTAATTAGGGGAGGGTCCAATGGCAAGTTTACAGATGGCCAATGCCTTTCTCCTTCAATGGGAGGGATGGTGTTGTTGTATGCTACCATATAAGTGTCTTTTGTGAAGGAGCTATCAACATAGTCTTCCACATTTTCATGGAGGAAGAAAATGAAAGCAGCAGCATGACCACAAGGGACTCCAGTCATGTCCCACCTCCTGCATGTGCATGTCTTCTCTTGCAAGTCAACTGTCAAGCTATCCATGTTGTTGTTGACTTGAAACAATGTGGTGGATGATGGGATCACCTCACAGTATGTAGCAATTTTTTTTGCTCTACTCTACCTTCACTTGGACTCTTGGGCATATCACAGTCTTCCACTTCTGCATCTCCTCCCGTTTCACTACTAATCTTTGCATCAACATTGCTCTAATGTATTCCATCATTGAGATCAAATGCTTAGTCCTTGCATTGATGATGTAGCCATTGAAAGTCTCTGCCATGTTGTTTGTGATTACATCTGACTTCACCCTAGTGCTCAAAAAAGCTCTACAAAAACACTTAGGATTGTAAGAGTTGAAGGCAGTTACAGCAGCTTCATTCAACTGTCTCAACTCTTCTATCCCTTCATTATAATCAGCAATGTTGTAAGCCTTAGCTATCTTCCAAAAGGCTAACTTCATCTCATCACCTTTGAATTTCTTGTGCCACAAAGCAAATACATGCCTTGCACAATGCTTGTGCTCAACCATTGGGAGTACAGTTGCCACATTAGAGAGTATTGACTGCAATGAGTAACAACAATGCATGCATGTAAGAGGTGTGAAAATGTAACAACAACATTGTTTAAAACAACAGATTCATGCATGTAACAAGTGTGAATTACCTGATTTTCATCGTACTTATAATAATTGTGTCTGATCCATCACCCAGATGTAAGGCTGTTTGCAAAGCTTTTATAAACCACTCCCTTGAAGAGTTGTTCTCAGCCTCTACAACTGCCTAAGCAACTGGGTACATCTGTTCATTTGCATCCCTCCCCATAGCTACAAGCAACTGACCTCCTAGGAAAGTCTTAACAAAGCATGCATCTATACAATTGATTTTTCTACAACCCTCTATCCATCCCTTCCTTAACCCCTCAAATGACATTAACAATCTTTGGGAAATAGGTGGGTGTAATTTTTTGGGTTCAACTACAAGCTCTATTACACTGTCTGGGCTGGATTTGTTGATGGCTTCAATGTAGTTCCCAACTTTACTGTAATGTGATTTCATTGAGCCATGTAGTTGTTCATGTGCATAATACACTAGTAGAAAAATTGAATTCTGCTGCGCCACATTTGCTGCGGTTCTTTGTGATTTTTAAAGAACCGCAGCAAATAGTTGTTGATGATACACATGTAAAATTATTTGTTGCGGTTGATTTTTTTGTTGCGGTTTTTTTTTTATTTGCTGCGGTTATAACCGCAACAAATAACAAACTCAAAACAAAGAGTTAAAAGCCCAGCCCAAACGGAGTGGGTATAAATACCAAAAACCCACCAAAACTTTTTAGTCTTTCCTCCCTCGTAACCCTAACACGTCTACTCATTTCACTCTGTCATTTCCTCCCTCATAACCCTAACATGTCTCCCTCTTCTCTCTAATCTCCCTCTTCTCTCTTCTCTAATCCCAAAAATCTCATCTCCATTTTCATTATTTCCTCTGGATCTCCATCTACTAAGGTAAAATCGACGTCTTTTCTCTCCTTCTTCTTGTTTCAATTTTTATTTGTGTTTTAATTTTTGAGTTCTGTATCCGTTTTGGTGGCAATTTTTGGAGGCGTTTTGGAGGCAATTTTTCGTGGATTTTGGTGGTGATTTCTGGTGGTTTTTGGAGGCGATTTTTGGTGGCTTCACTTTTGAGTTAACTTTCGATTTGGTTGTTGTTTTTTGGTTTCGATTTTGTTGTTATTTTTGCTTTTATTTTGGTAGTTTTTTGTTGTTGTTTTTGGTGTTGATTTTGTTGTTGTTGTTTTTTATTTCGATTTTCCTTTTGTTATGGTAGTCCATTTTTTGTCTTTTGGTTTCTATTTTTATCATATATTTTGGTGTTGATTTTGTTGTTTTTTTTATTTTGATTTTGTTGTTGTTTTTTGTTTCGATTTTTATTTAATTTAGTTTAAGGTGGTGGTTTTGTGTTTGGCTGGTTGTTTGTTTTTGGTTGCGGTGGTTTTGGGTTTGGTGGTTTATTTTTGGTTGTGGTTTTGATTTTTTGGCTTTTGTTGTGGGTGTGTGTTGGTTGTTTGTGTATGGTTGTGAGTGAATGAGTGTGAGTGTTAGTGTGAGTGTCAGTGAGTGGGTTAGTGAGTGAGGGACTGACTGTGAGCGTGAGACTGTGAATGAGTGTGTGTGTGAGGACTGATTTGTTGTTGAAGAAAAGGATATTTGTTGATTTGTTGACTAAGTGGGTTAGGTTGTTGTTTGGACTGCTGTTGCTCTATTGTTGTTGTTCCTTTTTGTTCTAATTGTTGTTGTTCTGATTATTGTTGTTCTAATTGTTGTTGTTTAGATTGTTGTTATTCTGATTATTGTTGTTTTGATCTAGGGTTTTGTTTTGTTGTGGTTCACTGTTGTTGTGGTTGAAGTCTGGTCTTATTGGTTTGTGAGTGACTAAGTGTATGTTTTATGATTGTGTGAGTGAGTGAGTGACTTTGCGTGTCAGTGAATGAATGTGTGAGTGAGGGAATGTGAATGAGAGAGTGTGAGTGACTGAGTGAGTGTGAAACAGTGAGTGACTATGAGTGAAAGAGTGTCAGTGAGAGAGTGAGAGTGACTGAGTGAGTTGAGTAAGCGTGAGAGAGTGAGCGACAGAGAATAATAGTCTATGTGAGAGAGACAGAGAGAGAATAAGTGAGTGATTGAGTGAGAATGAGACAGACAAAGAGTGACTGTGACAGAGAGAGTGAGTGAGAGTATGAGTGAGTGGTTGTGCGAGTGACTTTGTGGATGAGAGGGTGGGTGAGTGAGTGTTAGCGAGAGTGTGGTTGTGTGAATGACTGTGTGAGTGAGAGAGTGGGTGAGTGTCTCAGTGTGGTTGTTATTGTTGTGATCTTGTAATGTTAGGATGTAATGCTTGAATGAATGAATTATATTTTGAATCTATGAAAGAATGCTTTAATGAGTATGTTAATGGATGCTTGAATGAAATATTTCGATGAGATTGAGCTTATGACTGATGTTTATTGATTTAGATGAGATTGAGCTTATGATTGATGTTTATTGATTTGTGGTCTGATGTGGTGCTTCTTACTTGATTCCCTCATGGTCAGACAATTGCATCTCTTATGGTGATGCAATTGTTGAATGATGATCGAGTCCCTTATAGTCCGACAATTGCTTGATAAAAAATGAGTCCTTTTTCATAAGACACTAATTATTTCCAAATGATGAAGGGACTCAAGTGATGACCATGGTCAACATCATTGAGGTTTGAGTTGCTCCAGGCTTAAAAACCTGTTGAAGTAGCCTAACTCTAATGGTGGGTGATCGTAACCACTTTTCTGATGGGGATTATGTATATAAACATAAATAATCTTGCTGTGATGTTGGTTGAATGATGTATATATGAATGCTTGTGAATGAATTTTGCTTGTTTATGTATGAGTTATGAATGAGAACACTATATAAAATAAATGATTGAATGAGACTACTATATAAATAAATGATTGAACAAAAGAATGGTTGAATGAGTAATGGATGCTGGAATGAGATATTTAGATGAGATTGAGCTTATGATTGATTTTATGAATGAATGAATGGGTTTATTCATGAATGGTAATGCTTGAACGAATAGGAATGGTTGAATGAATGTATAGATATGGTTGAATGAATGAATTAGGGTATGATTTATACATTTTTTTTCTGTTGGTCTCTTTGCTCTTCTCTTTATCTGATGACCCGCCACTGCCGCTGTGTTGCTGCTGTAATGCTGCTGCTACTGGTTCCCAGACCGCGCTGCTGTATGCTTTACTTCTCCAATCACTCACCAACAAGTCCATCACCAATCTTGTTTAAGTTAAATTTCAAATGTATTTTTGTGATAGAAGTGTATTTTTTTGTGATAGAAGTGTAATTCAATTGAAAATAATTGATTCTATGTATGTATAACATTTCAGCTTCTAATTTTGCTTTAAAATGCAAAAAAAAAAAAATATATATATATATATATATATATTTGGGTGCTTATTTGCTGCGGTTATTCACAAAACCGCAGCAAATAAGTGTTTTTTTTTTGTGGGAAACTGCACTATTTGCTGCGGTTTTACAAAGAACCGCAGCAAATA
>PYUH01000504.1:112380-137006 GCA_016808085.1 Suaeda aralocaspica | reverse complement strand
TGCACTATTTGCTGCAGTTCAACCGCAGCAAATAATTTGTTGGTTTATTGCTGCTGCTCCAAGTGCTGCGGTTAAAAACCGCAGCAAATACCCCTAAAAAAACCGCAGCAAAAGTGGATTTTTGTACTAGTGTNCGCAACAAAAGTGGATTTTTGTACTAGTGATACATGACCTTATAAGCAAACCCCTTATTCACAACACATCTATAAGCTCTTCTAATTATTTCTTGTATTTCTTTTACTGGAATGTGTGGCCTTGCTTTGAAAAGTTCCAAAAATTGACTTGCAACCCATGAAGACTTGAGTTGTTTGTTCCTTTCCATGTTTCCGGTACAAGTGTGCTCATCAACAATACTTTTCACTACATAAGTTGCCCTTCTACTGTCCCATGACCCATACACTTTGAATGGACAACTTTTAATGCACTTAGCACCCACTCTCTTTCCCCTATTCTTATTGCTCACCACAAAACTCAAGTTCCTCCTTGCTGCACAGCATACTTGATCACAACTTCCTTAAACAGCTCCCTATTTGGGAATCTTTGACCAACTTTCCACTGAAAAGTTCTGAAATCTGTATCACAACTAACTAAATCACCTCTCCTCTCCCTTCTACTCTGTAAGGTGTTTTCATCATCACTAGTTGGTGGTGTATGAATGTCATCCTCTGAGTCTTCATACTCACTCACACTCCCACCACCCTCAGCTCTGTTTTCAGTCTCAAGTTCAGATTCACCATGTTTGTTAATGCACATCCCCTCCTCTGCTTCTGTTTGCAATTGTTATGCAATCTCAGCTAAATGAGCCTTACATCCCCTCACTCTTTCCTTAGCAGTTTGGAACTCTTCATCTGATGACTCTCCACCATCATCTTGCTCCAACTCTTCTTCCTCTTCCACTTCTGCAAACTCATTAACATCTACATACTTCTCATACTCACTGTTCTCATCCTCTTCATCACTATCATCATTCACTTCCTCTACATAGTCTGGATCGGATTCATCCTTAGAAACTTCAACTCCCTCATTCACTAACTCCTCCCATCTTAAAGACTTTCTGGTCTATTATCCTCCCACTCATTATCATGTGGAACTGGTTTGGAGGTACTGCGTAGTGGATGTGGTTTTTTGAGTGATTTTGCAGTTTGTGGGGCTTGGGTAGGAATGAAAGAATTAGGGTTTTCTGTGGACTTTAATGGAGGAGAGGAAGTTAGTTGTGGATTAGATGCTTTTTGTGATGATGGAGATTCTACAGGTTGTTTATTCCTTGGACTTTTCCTAAGTGATTATGGGGCCCTCTTTGGAGTTAGTTTTTTCCTGTTACTGTTTTTAGGTGAGTTTTCTTTACTTACTGGTGTGCTTGGGAGTTCAGTCTGCTGAGTAGGAATTGGGACAAATTCAGGCTCATTAACCCCATTGACCACATACACATTCAACACCCTTTTTTCATAAGCTAATGCAACCATTTCCCTCACCTCACTATCACTAAAGACATTCCTCAACCCTTGTTCTAATGATTTGTTAGGAATATGGTATTGTATACTCTCAACCTTATCATATTGACCACAGCTTTTAGCAAGATCAAGTAACTCAAACCAAGACAATTGGTCACCATCAACAGCAAAAGTTCTACACTCACTACCCACATATCTCAACACCCCAAACTCATCTCTTTTGAACAAACCCCCATGCCAGAATTTCAGAGTCACAATCATGTCCATTACTACAACTGCATCAAAAAATACAACTGAATTTAACTACACAAAATTTAACAACAAAAATTCGAATTAAACCCCAATTAACCCAACAAGTTCAGCGGCACAATTACTCAATTTGTAATTCAATGAATTCAATTACAGACAAAATTAATGAACACTACTAACAAATTAAAGTTAACTTACAAATAAAAATCAAAATTAGAACATTCTTAAACCTAATTTTATACAATACACATCAAAATCAATTACAACTCACTACAAGAAAATCCATTTATTGCAACGACTTTTTGCAACGACAAAAAATGGTCGTTACAATACATTAGTTTTAGCAACCATAAGCTAAAGTCGTTGCAAATGTTGTTGCAAAAAATTGAAAATTTCATTTCCCTCCAACAAAAAAAACGCGGGATTAAAAAATTTTTGGTCAGCTAATGGCAACAATAGAAGTCGTTGCTAAAACATTTCACTGGTGTAAAGCAACACTAAATATTGTTACTAAAGATGAGCAATACTTTTAGCAACAATGAATGTCGTTGCAAAAAATAAGTGTATAGTATAGCAACGACTTGTCGTTGCAAAACGTATATTGTACTAATACATCAAATTTCTTATACGTATACCTAAAAGTAATACCTCAACATTATCCTAACTTATCTCCTCAAACCATCAAAACCCACTCCCCAAATTTATCCCCTTTTTTCCTCCACCCTCACGGCGCAAAATTTTGAACAGGCTATCGCACACCTATCAAAAGTAAACCAAACGACACTAACTAATGTAGCTAGGGTAGTAAGGATCGAATCCTCAGGGAAGCAGTTAAACTCTATTAGTTCTAAAAAGCTTAAACTGTGTAAAGAGCCTTGGTCGAGAAGTATTGACTAGCTAACTGACTGTTGACTAATTACTAACTAATTAATGAAAATGACGAAGGATTAAACCAATAAACTAAACCTAGGGTCATTCGGGTCACCAAGAACAACTAATGGATTCACTAACAAAGATCGTTCAATCTCACAACTATCGTCAAATTAGGGCTCACTAATTCTCTCGAATCTAGACTCCCTCGAAACTCATCTAGCGGCTCTCGCTCATGCCTAGACTAATTTCGCCTATTATTCAGTGGTCTTATTGTGGTATTTTTACCTCTCGGCATCAAATTCAACAATTACCAGAATTACAACTAAATCTGCGCACAATTCAATTGTAAACAAAGAAACCAATAATAGGAAATTGACTACTAATTATGGAATTGAAACAACCTAATTTAATTAAGCCATTGATTGATCAAGGTTTCCCTAACCCTAGAAATTAGACTACTCACTCATGATTATGAAAATTAAGGCAAGAATAGTTATAAAATCCCTAATTGAATTCATGAAATAATGAACAATTAAACTAATTAACATAAACAAATAACTAAATTAATTAAACTAAAGAGACTAAAAAGCATAAATTAAACTAAAATAAAGACCAAAACAGAAGAATTACCAAATTGAAGAACGAATCGAAGACTTGAATTGAACTGAAAATCAAAGTTATGAACAAAAACCCTAATTTCCCTAAATTAATTTTGAGAGAGAAAAGTACTTGATTCTATATCCTAAGAGAGTAATTCTAAATTATGAAAAGCATAAGTTCTTTTTCCTAGAAAGTCGTGCCTAATGTACCCCAGTTGGGCTTACAAAGCCTAAGTACGAAGAAAATAAAAGAAAAATAAAAAGTCGGGAAAAAACGTCTGATGCGGGCGCATAGGAGGTTTATGCGCCCGCATCAGACCTCCAGAATGCCCTCTTCAGCTGTTGATTTCATTAAATGCGCCCGCATAATGACCTCAGAAGTTTATTTTACTTTCTTTTCTTCTTATTTCTTCATGAGTTCTTTAAGACTTGTTTTATACTCTTGACACGCATTTCCATGCATCTTCACTCTTATCCCGTCTAAGCTTTCCGGCTTCGTTCCGAGCCTCGGTTTCCGTGCCTGAAATTTCAAAACATACCAAAACCGAGCATAACAACCGTGGATGATAAAAATCAACTAAAAAGCTCTAAAATTGCCGGAAATCAACCAAACTTAGCGAGACACTTCAAATTAACTAAAGAACATCAAATGAACCAAAAACGAGCCAGAATAACAACCATTAGGCACAAAATTGACTCGAAACAAGGGGAAAAACACTATAAAAACCGCACATATCAAGCAGCTTCGCACCGAAGACCAATATCACCCTCACCTCACTCAATTTGCACACCAACAGCCTGTGACGACCTCTTCGCGGCTTAGCCCGCCGGCCCACCTTCACCCCATCTTCAGCCACCTTCGCCCAGCAGCACCGAAGACCACCATCACCCTCACGTCACTCAATTCGCACAGCAGCAGCGCAACGTCGCCCTCAACTCCTTCAATTCACCCAAAAGTCTCGCCCTAGTTCATCTCACAATAACTTTACAAGGATGTTTGTTAATGGTGAGCTTTTAACTTTTAAAAATAAATATTTTGTGGCACAAAATGCTATTTTGGGTTATTATGTGATTTTAATTTTGTGTTATTTTGGGTTTAAAGTTTGCATTTTGTTTTACTGTAAAAAATTGAATCTTTAACTTTAATTTCAGTGTTTTTTCAATTTTTTTACAGTAAATCGTAATTCTTTTTATTTACTTTTATTTTTTCAGGGGATTTGAGTATAAGAAGGTCAATTGCAGAAACAACAGATGCAAATTCTTCATTGCCATTGCTGCAGATAGCACCAATACAAATTATTGGGTTGTAAGTAATTTCACTGTTTTTTTTTTTTTTTGGTATTTTTTGAGTTTTTTGGGTGAATGATTTCTTTCTAATTTTGACTATAATAGTGTATGATAATTGGGGTTGTTGGTGAATTATAAGTATTGATGATAATTTTATGAGGGATTTTTCCCAAAGTATGATTTTCTGTCATTCTAATAGTGCTTGTTGACATGTTTTGTGGTCAATTTTGCTTGTTTCTATGTGGGATTTTACATGATTGAAGTTTGCTGATGTTTAGGAATAGTGAATTGATGATGGCTTAAGTTTAGGGTTATAGTTGAATTTATCAGATTCAATTAATTAGTTGATTTCTGGAATTCCTTTGACTTTGCTATATCCCTCAAATAATTTTAATCTTTTTTGTTTGAAATTATGGTAAAAAAGTTCTTACCTTTCTCTATGTAGTTCTTACTAATTACCTTCTTTAAAGGGTTCATCCTTTTGTGACTCATGAAGTCATGAATGATGTTATGATTGTTTACGAATTCGTTGACTAATTGTTTTGCCCCTAAAAAATTATTATACTATTAAAGATAATGTTAATAGTAGTTTGAGCTTTGAAGCATTGTATTTAAGCCTTCTGCACTCACATACTTTAGTCAAACTTTAATTAGATTAACGGCAATGACATGAAATGTGTATGTTTTTATTATTAGTGTCTTTTATAGTATAATTTTCAATTATCCAATGTCATTTTTTCTCAATTGTAAACCTTTTTTTTTTTGTTCATCTATTCATATCAGTGTTGCTCATTCTTGTATATTAAACTGGTGATTAACTTGATGATGGAATGAAGTCAAGTCATAGATTAATTTTATGATTATTATTGTTTCCAATTGATTCATTTACTTTTTGACTTAGCAAAACATTAGTGCTTCCGGGATTAATTTCTATAGTTAATCAAGTTACTATAGTAAGTTTATTTCTTAAAAGCCATATATGGCATTGTCCAACTTATAATGGGGTTATCTGTCTTGTTTGGTCTTTGAAATGGCTTTTGAAGTCACTGAACTTATGTTTATGTCTGAAAGGCCGTATCTGGCATTGTTTACCTTACGCCTGGTTTATCCGTCTTGTTTTGCCTTTGCACTGACTTTCTGAAGTTGCTGATAGTATTGGATATTTAATAGATTAGGTGTTGGCCATTAGTTAATAATGTTGATATAAAAAAAATTTTGTCATTACAATTTGATGAGCTACTATATACGTGTGTTGTGTAGTATCTGCATATCATTTTCTTTCAGCTATTGACAGAACATTTAAGGACCATAGAGTACTGCGATTCTACATATGTCAAACTAACTTACTTTTCCAGACCAATTCTTTGGCTTACGTCTGTGGCAATGTGACATTATTGTGTACTTTTCCTTGTAATTTTTGGCTGCTTAAATGTCATCCTTTAGGTATAACTTTATAAGTGCATACAACTTATTGTTAAGAGTTATTAGCTGTGTTTCACTATTTTATTCTGAAGCTCACACTTTCTGTAGTTTGTATAAGTATTACTGAAACACTCCACAGGTGTGTTTGATTGTTTGCATAATTGTCAATTTGTCCCCTAAACCACCTAAGCCTTACTTTTGTATGGGCTTGTTTACCTACCGTTCATTTAGTGCAAGTAGATCTTTGGCAAAGGCCTTTTTAATTTTCCTTGTATTTATCTTTGAATTTCATGAGTGCCTACTGCAATTTTATTAAGGTGTTGTTCAATAATTTTCACACAGGCTTTCCATATGATAAGAGCTGGGTCATTCTCTGACTTAGTCTCAATCCTTTTGCCAATATATGTTTTTCATTGAAACCTCCATATATATGTTTTGAGCTAATGCTTTGTTGATTATGGGTTGTTAAAAGCAACATCAATGCTTTGTAAATGAGTTTTGTGTTTTGGACATTTATTTTTTCTTCTCCCAAATGTGATGCTTATGCTCTTATTTTGTCACTTTAGGAGATGACTATAGATAAGGCATGGATGAAAGTAAAGAACCGTTCCTCTTGTGACTATGTGAAGGATGTTGACAACTTTTTAACTTTGCTCTTTCAAATGTTAGCCAAGAAGATAAGGATGCTATCATTATTAGGTGTCCTTGTAACAATTGTCGAAACATAATATTCAAAAGAAAGTGTGATGTGAGATTAGATTTGCTCAAGTGGGGGATGTATGACAAGTGACTACTTCACCAGATTGCAAACATAGGTGTCTAGTGACTACATTGCCTTTTTGGTGGCCTTTGTGCAAGGTAATACTATTTACACTAAGCAACCTAAATATGTGTACATATTATATTGTGATGAACCTCCTGCATATGAGACTCGTAATAATTATGAGACTAATGCCTATGTTACTTCCCTTCTTCTCATGTGAGTTTCTAGTGTTATTATACTGCTTGTGGTTTTGTCGATAGTGAACGAATTACATTTAGGATTGTGGATTACACATGAATGACAGTGGATAATCTTTATTTCAGGTTATGGAGATGTAATTTGGAGTTGATAGTGTATTACACATGAATGATTGTGGTTTTCCTTGTGGTTGAAAATTATTGTGATAAGGCTTGGTGATGGGATTTGCATGAATATAGAACAGAATGATTGTGGATTAAAAATTTTCAGGTTTTGGAGATGTAATTTGGAGTTGTAAACAGGTTTTGAAACCATTTATATGGTGGCTTAGGTCAAAATACAAAGGAGACTCTGCCGAAATTTATGCTCTACTTATTGATAGTATCTTCATAATTTTTAAATATTATCTTATGCATTCTCTTACTTATGAATTAACTCTTACCATTCTAATACATGCAGGGTTAACAAGATTGTGATCGCATTTTGTTATGAAGACGTTGAAGGTTAATTGCTAATTGTATGCGTAGCGCTTTTGGGTAGTAACATTGCTATAACTTTTGCTATTGATAGGAAAGTGAGAACATTCTAACATCAATTGACATAATGTATGTTTTGGACTCTTTATGTAATGATGATCACATATTTTTGGTTTGTAATATACATATTATAAATATATATATATATATATATGTTTCATTAGAAATTCTACTTTTGGAAGTGGTTGGATTATGTGCAACCAAAATGTATATTTCTGTATTATATTTGGTTAAAAGATCGATGATTCGTTGCAAAGAATGTTGTGACTTGGATAAGTTTTTGCAACAAAAAATTGTTGTTGCAAAAAATGTATGGTATGATATTTGATACGTTTAGTAACGACAAAAGTTGTTGCAAAAGACAAGTACCATTAGAAATGACAACATTTTGCAACACCAAAAGTCGTTGCAAAAAAGAAAACTAGCATGAAAAGGTTAACTTTTGCAACGGAAACTGTCGTTGCTAAACAAGATGTATTGCAATAACTATTGTTGTTGCGTAAGACCGTATATATGTCGTTGCAATAAATAGTACATTAAAATTGGGATATAGGTGTTTTTGGCAACGACATTTTAATAGCAACGACAAAAGTCGTTGCAAAAACAGTGTTTTTTGGCAACGGAAAAAGTCGTTGCCAATGCTTTCGCTACAGCTATACCCGCAACGACAAAAGTCGTTGCTAAAGCTATTTACAGCAACGACTTTTGATCTTTTGCAACGACTTTGATCATTGCAATAAATGGATTTTCTTGTAGTGCGTACTCTAACCTTATGCAGTCTTCGCGTCTGAAAAACAGTCCAACTTCAACACGTTTCAACCAAAATGCGCAAATGAGAGAGAATTCAATTGGAGAATTGAATGAAGTTAATGGGGAATAAGGAGCTTAGTAGAAGGGCAAATGTAGATGATGAAGAGCATTGAAGAAGTTTGGTGGGAAATTAAATGAAAATTCAGTTATAAAAAACAAAACAAAAAACAAAAACAAAAAAGGAAGCCTTTGACCTTTTCACCTAGTCATAGGTAAATGGGACCAAAATGAGAAGGAAGGTTGTAAAGGTGGGATTATAACTAGATATTCCAAAGGTGGGACCAAAATGAGCGAAAGTCCAAAAGGTGGGATTATTCCCATAAATTTTTCCAAACTATTATTAAACTAACAGCAGAAATTAACGAAGGAAATTACTCAAATTAAATAAAATCTAGGGCAATTGGTTCACCATGAACAATTAACAAAGTCATAAAACATTCACCAATTAATTCCATAAAATTCATTAAACTAAGACACACTAATTTTCTTGAACTTGGACTCCCTAAAAACTCCTCCAGCGGCAAGATCCCCCTAGACTTGCGTTGCCTTTTTATTCGATGATCTTATTGTGGTAACCTTATCTCTTGACCTCAATTTCGACAACTACCTAACTTGCAACTAAATCTAGCCACAATTCGATTGCAATTGATAGAAATCAAATCAATAATAGGAATTTAATTACTAATCAGGAACTAGTTGATTAATACAAAATTAGTCCATTAACAAGTTCATGGATCTCCTAAACCTAGAAAATAGACTACTCACACATGATTATTAAAACTAAAGCAATAAACATATAATTCAATTCATAATTATAAGCAAATTAATTCAATAATCATAAACTAATTTAATAACATAAACTAATTAACACAAATTAATCAAACTAGTAAAACTAAATAGCATGGGCTAAAAATAATTGACAAAAAATATAACAAAAATTATTAAACTTGAATGAAAGAGAAACTTGAATTGTATTGAATTGAACTGAGAATTGTTCAGCAAAACTTAACTAATCTACAGAGAAAAATAATTAAGAAAGATAATTATTATTCTAAAACTAAAAAAGTTATAATGAAAGTGCCTAAACTTACCCTTCTTGGAAATCGTGCCTTAAATACACAAGTCTAATTATGAAAAAAGTCGATGTGTGGCCAATTGGCTACTTAACGCTCGAGGGATAACCAGTAAATCACAGTGATATGCAAAATTGCATATCAAAATAGCATTTTGAGGTAATATGTTAAAAGTTCAGGGGTAAGATCGTCTTTTTATATAAATTTCAAGGGTAGCATGGTAATAAAGTTTTCTACTTATTTACGAAAATGCCATGTGATTTACTATTTAGACATATCACAGTGATTTCTTATATATTATCCATAACGCTCACCTGTGCCCGCGGGGAACAAAATCCATTTGTTCTATCCGCCTGCGACAACACGTCCTTCGTAGGTAGGAGATCCGCCTACTAGGTTTGGTTCATTTGCATTTTTCACGTGGTTTTATCTATTCTCCTCAGAAAGTGTGTTTGAGTGTTTCACTTACACTTAAGGAGTAATGAGTATGAAGTATCTATCATATTGACTACCTCTTATCTTCTCTTCTCAAGTACGAGTAGCTTTCAATTTTCATAGAAGTTTGTTTCTTATACGTAGATGTAATACTATTAATCTATTTTGATTTCATTTCGTATTGCTCCCATCCAATCAGTTTTACAATGGTAAATTTGGTGAGCAGTGGAGCTTCGTGTAACTTGCATTTGAAAGGGTTGTACTTGTACACCCCTCCCATATCCCCAAATAATGCACGAAGTTTTTGTTAACCTTAATTATGGAATATCATTTGTTGATCAACGAATATCGAGGTAGAAGATGGTTATTTATTTATATTGTTATTGTATAAAAGTAGACATAGTTAATTGCTATAGCAAAGCCGATTTCAGAGATGGTGTGAGTAATAGCATGTGCCCCAATGTCTTGTATTGGAAAACTTTTTTATTCGTTTTAGCAATGCAACAATATCCGTATTATATCCCCTTTATGTAGAAAAATGGGAAAGCAAGAAAACCCCTACCTCATTGTTGTGCACTTTACCTCATACTTATCACACATTCACTGAGCCCCGCCCTCACAACTCGCAACTAACACGCCTAAAAGACTATAACGAATTAATTATATAAATTTTTGACCTAAAGCAATAACGACTATTGTTGTACGTAGATGAAATTCGACCACCCAACTCTTAAATACCACCTACAAGACGTTAACAAACTTATTAAATTAGTTAACATTGATGTTATGTAGTTTAGTAACTTGTAAAGAAGCCCAATAAATTGAAGTGGAAGGGAGCTTCTGGTTTTTATGTGATTGGGGTGTGTTCAATAAATTAAAGGAAAATTTTTACTGCACAGTCATTAGACCAACCTTGCTTTACGGGATGGAATATTGAGCATTGAAGCACTGTCACCTCCATAAGATGAGTGTGGTATAGATGCGTATGATACGTTAGATGTGCAGGCATACAAGAAAGGACAAAACACGGAATAAGGTAATTAGGAGGAAGTTGGGTGTTGCTTCTATTGAAGATAAAATGAGGGAAAATCGGCTAAGATGGTTTGGTCATATACGACGGAGACTGAGTAACGCTTCGATAAGGATGTTGGAAAGGTGGCAACAAGAGGGAAGGAGGAGAGGTAGACGAAGACCGACACAAACTTGGATGAGGGTTGTTAGTCGAGATATATGAGGGTGTTGGGGCTTGAAGAACATTTTGTTAAATTAATTTAAGACTAAGGCCCTGTTCTCCTCGTCTTATTTCTACTTATTTTCAGCAAAAATAAGTTCAGTTCAGCAAAATTAAGTTCAGTTCAACAAAAATAATTTTAGTTCAGCAAAAATCAGTTTCAATCCATAATAAATTGTTAATGATTTCAGCAAAAAAAAGTTTGATTCAGCAAAAATAAGTTCTGATAAGAAATAATAAGTTCAGTTCAGCAAAAATAAGTTCAGATCAGCAAAAATAAGTTGAGGAGAACAGGACCTAAGGCTTTATTATTGTTATTGTAACTTGTAAAGATGAGCTAGTTAGTGACTAATGGTCACATGATAATGAAGCACTCGACACTGTGGAGTTATGGTCTTATGGAGGCTATATTGCCTTAGAGGTGGTAGTTATGAAAATGAGAAGATTGTGAAAGTAATGAAAACTAATAATAAATGAAAAGTGCTACAAAATTTAATACGGAATACTTTCTTTTGGCGTACGACCAACCTAAATACTTAGATTTTAGAAGATCTATAAACTTTATTTTTTATTTTTTATTTTTTATTTTTTATTTTTTGTTTTTTATTTTTAAAAAACCAAATTATACTGATGACATGAACCCCATAATAATACTCCGTAACATATTCCGTGCTAAATGCGAGTATTCGACATTGCGGGTTTGCGACCCATGTCACTTCACATTGAGTCATGCCATGGATCAAAGTATACACATGGTGGGGACAAACAGGAGAGATGAGTCGTTTTGTAGAACACTGCATATTTCAAACATCTAATGTACTTCATACTAGTTTTCGAACATGTGTGTTATTAGAGGAACAACTCAACTAACGACTAAAGCCCGGGATGAAAATCCATGAATAGTTTATATATTTTAATATGGGATATCAAGTTAATATTTGTTAGAAACATATTATGTTTATATGGTGGCAATTTTGTAATTTTTGATGTAGTGTAAGGGTAGTATTTTTAGTCGTATATAACAAGTATTTAAAACTTGTGGAAGCAAAAGTTGAAAATACCCCCAATATTTTTTTAGTTATGTTTCTAACAAATATTAACCACCAATTCCCCATTTTAATACTTTATCATGTATAGTACGAGACTGTTGTATAAGTCTCCAATCCTGTACTATTTGTCACGTCTTCAAAGAAGGGAACCGAGCGGTAGAGTTGCAAGCGCAAGACATTTACTAGCTAATTATATGATTATTTATTGTACTCCTTCTCAATTTCATGTTATAATTGAGGAGAACAAATTATGTACCACCCTGGTTAGAAGAAATACCAAATTTACTTTTTCCTATATTATCTTAAAAAAAACATGAATTTGTCTTACAGTATTTATTTGTTCTTTGTTATTTAAACATGATATCGAAACTTAATTAAACAATGGCTATATTATTAATTCACATTGTCGAGCTTGACATTTACAACAATCGATTTGGACAATCCTTACTTATGTGACGACCTTGGCCTTGGCATTTGAAGCATATGCAGTGGGCCAGTGGCGGAGCCAGGATTTTCGATATAGTGGGTCACTATCAATAAGACTCTTATTTGTTTAATTATGCTACTCAGTTTCGGGTTTGAGTGTTGTGTCCGAGTATGAATCGGGAGATTCAAAACTATATTTTAGAATTTTAGAGGATACGGGCATGTCAAAAGGGTATCTTGAATATTGTTTTGGATACTGCTATAATATAAAGTATCCAAAAAATTGTTTGAAGTTGATAATTTATTCCCTTATCTTTAGTTGAAATGAATATCAATTAAAAAGTTTTTTTAATGCAATACCTTAATTTAAAGATGAAATTATAACCATTTGGCATAGACGCCTATGTAATTACTTTTTTAATTGAAAAATCATTTATAACCAAAGATGTTTCATTCGGTTTCTAAACCCTTTCAACAAAAATCTAAAGTCTAAATCCATTCAACTTACGAAAGATCATTATCCAGCCTGTAAATTATTTCTCAAGTTTCTCCTACCCTAACTTATGCATACGACACATCACATAATATAAGTCAACAGGATATAAAGTTGAAACAAAACTATAGGTCAAGCAAGGGTGCAGATGATCAATTAAAACAAGAAAGATAATGGGGGAAAACAAGAAATAAAGAGGGATGTTGATATCAAGAAATAACAAAAAAATAAGAACTTTTGAAATAAAAAAGGAAAAATAAAATTAAAAAAGAAAAAAGAAAAAATAAAAAGGAGAAGTTCTACGTGGGCCACGGCAAAAGGGAATGTGTTTTGAAAAAAGCAAGAAATAATGCAAGTTTGGGGAGTTGAACCCTTGACCTGCAGTAGAAAGAGTGGTGCGTGTACCACTGAACCAACAAGCATATTATGTTCTACTAATGCACTTATAGATATATAAATGATTTCTCTGGGTAATGGTGGGTCACGTGGCCCACCATGCCCAAACGTAGCTTCGCCACTGAGCATATGGTCTTCTTGGCTGCGTTTCTATATATCCACATAATGCTTAGGCTTTGAGGTGTTGGTCCCCGTTTCTGCCTCTATTGGCTTCACCTTTTAATTTCAAAATGTGTTTCATTCATTTTATCCTCGGTTTGTGGCGATGATGGTGAAGAGTTCTCGGGCTTGATTTTCCAATTAATCAAGCTTTGAATAAGAGCCTTGAAGTTCTTCTAGTTGTCTTGATGCAAGCTATTGCTTTAGGGGCCCGGATTTTAGGGTCCCAAATTTTTTGGTCACCTTTTCCAAACCGTCCATAGGTCGAGTTAGACCTAAAAAGTTGGCTTAAGGAAAGGTGAAATGGACTTTTTTAGAAGTATTTTGCAACAAAATAGGAGCGTAGGAATTTCAGTCGCGCTAGCATGGTAGCATGACAAACTTTGTCACGCTGACTGTGCAGCGCTACAAGTTTGTCACGCTGCAGGTGTAGCGCAACAAACTTTGTGACGCTGCGACATTAGCGTGACAAAGTCTGTCGCGCTACGCTATTTTAGTGTTTTTTTAATTTTTAATTATCTTTTTTGGAGTGAGATAATATCAACGGATACGGACGATGCTAGTAAGGAGTCGCCAATGAGTTTTAGGAATCAAACCCATAAACCGTGTATTTAGATTGATTACGAATGGGACACGAATTCGGGACGATAATCTAAATTGCACGAATAACCCTTTCGATCCCATGGGGATGATTCAAAGTTATGATTTTACGAACCAAAGGTTAGATTCGGGGGTGAAGGTACTAATATGGCGGAGTGCGTCATATTAGCCCATAGGCGGCCATTACTAGTTTCCTCTCAATTATACACAAGTTATATAAAGAACCACAAAATAACAATTTACAACCTAACACAAAATTACTATTATTATGGTGAAATCATATGAAACTAATTAATTTACTCAAACCGTCGTTAAGATTAATTCAAGGTTCCTAGCATGATACAATTTGTCCAAAACAATTATCTTGATTTAATGTGATACATTAATTCAAATTAAGTCCTTTAACAAAAATAAAATGATAAAAGCGGTAAATGATTCGGAAAAACCAACAACAACAAATCCTCAAGTTTGATTTTTAGGGCTCTCAGGAAACGTACCACTTCTCGTATGAAGATTGGAGTCGCAGAGTGTTAATTTGGGCAGAGTCAAATTATTGTTTCAATATTATCAAAGTTTGTAGCCACTTTTTTAATAAAATAATAGTAAAATAATAAAAAAATAATAATAAGTATCTATTTATAAAAATAAAGATGATAGAAAAGCAATATTTTGGATTATTTTAGTGTAAGGGAGAAAGTGAGTAAACAAAAGTTATTGAGAAATGAAGAAAATGAAGATTTTTATAGCAGCGTGGGAACCCTAATTGCGATGGCCTGTTAGCGTGGTACGCTGAATCGCGCTAGCCCAGTAGCGCGAGAAACCCTACAACGCTGCTAGGGTAGCGGCTGTTAACTTAGTTACGCTGAGCTGTCAGCGTGACTAAATTAACTGCGCTACGTTTTTTAAAAGATTTATTTATTTATTTATTTATTTATTATTATTATTATTATTATTTATTTATTTATTTTAAAATAACAAAAAAGCATTGGGATAATTAAAAAAAATGTCCCTTAAATATGAATGGGCCTTTTATAATATCCGAAACTTATTTTTTATGCCTAAGTATACTCGATTATCCAATCTTCTAAAGAAATGAGTTTTTTTTTTTAAATCATCACAAAGTCCTACCGCGGGACAGGGGGACTAAATTAGGTGTCTACAATTGCACACATCTAAAAAAATAACCGAACGACTCTAACTAAAATAGCTAGGGAATTAGGGATCGAAACTTCAAGGAAACGATTAAATTCTTATTAGTTTTAAAAAGTCTAAATTGTATTAACAACCTTGGTTATTATTAATTATCAACTAAAAGCTAATAACAAAATTAAACTAAGGATTGACTCAAATCAATTAAAACCTAGGGCTCATGATTCACCATGAACAACTAACAAATTCACTAAACAATAACCAATTAATTGCATAAAGTTCATTAAAATAGGGCACACTAATTCTCGTGAATTTAGTCTCCCTCAAAACTCTTCTAACGGCTCGATCCCCTGCCTAGGCTAGTTTTGCCTATTATTCAGTGGTCTTATTGTGATAATCTTATCTCTCGGCCTCAATTTCGACAATTATCAAACTTACAACTAAATCTGCGCACAATTTAATTGCAATCGATAGAAATCAATAATAGAAATTTAACTACTAATCAAGAACTAATCGATTAACATTAAACTAGTCTATTAACGAGTTCATGAATTCCCTAAATCCTATAAAATAGACTACTCTAATCATAAACAAAATTAAATTTATGATCATAAACAAAGAAGAACAATAATTAACTATTAAACAATCATAAACTAATTATTAAAAAAATTAAAACTAATTAACATGAGCTAATTAAACTAATAAACATGAATTATAAATAATTGATAAAGAAAGAGAATAGAAAATTACTAACTTGAAAGGAAAATAACCTTGAATTGAATTAAATTATGAATTCTCCAATACAAAACCCTGAATGAACTAATCTAATCTAGAGAAAGAGAAGTGTTTAATTAGGCTAAAAATTAATTATAAAACTAAAAAAGTGAATAATGAAAGACATAAGTTGTGCCTCGTAATTCGTCTCCCTTTATATAGCCTTTGAGCTTTTTTAATTAATTCTATGCATAAGTCGATCACTCAGCAAAAATTTGTTATCCTGATGACCTGCACCCACATAGAACAAAAGCAATATGATCTATACGTCCACATATATCGTGGAATGCTCTATGAGGAATAGTCTGGATGAAATTGTGCTTGCATAGAACAATCTTGCTTTGTTCTATGCGCTCGCAGTTGAAGCCGTTAGTTGCTTTTCACTGGGACGTTTTGTTAGGAAATAAACTAAACTCACCTAAACAAACATGATAGTTGTAATTTTGGAAGTCTTGGGATATTATCTGTTTCCTAATTAGATGTGGTTTGTAATCNCGTATGAAGATTGGAGTCGCAGAGTGTTAATTTGGGCAGAGTCAAATTATTGTTTCAATATTATCAAAGTTTGTAGCCACTTTTTTAATAAAATAATAGTAAAATAATAAAAAAATAATAATAAGTATCTATTTATAAAAATAAAGATGATAGAAAAGCAATATTTTGGATTATTTTAGTGTAAGGGAGAAAGTGAGTAAACAAAAGTTATTGAGAAATGAAGAAAATGAAGATTTTTATAGCAGCGTGGGAACCCTAATTGCGATGGCCTGTTAGCGTGGTACGCTGAATCGCGCTAGCCCAGTAGCGCGAGAAACCCTACAACGCTGCTAGGGTAGCGGCTGTTAACTTAGTTACGCTGAGCTGTCAGCGTGACTAAATTAACTGCGCTACGTTTTTTAAAAGATTTATTTATTTATTTATTTATTTATTATTATTATTATTATTATTTATTTATTTATTTTAAAATAACAAAAAAGCATTGGGATAATTAAAAAAAATGTCCCTTAAATATGAATGGGCCTTTTATAATATCCGAAACTTATTTTTTATGCCTAAGTATACTCGATTATCCAATCTTCTAAAGAAATGAGTTTTTTTTTTTAAATCATCACAAAGTCCTACCGCGGGACAGGGGGACTAAATTAGGTGTCTACAATTGCACACATCTAAAAAAATAACCGAACGACTCTAACTAAAATAGCTAGGGAATTAGGGATCGAAACTTCAAGGAAACGATTAAATTCTTATTAGTTTTAAAAAGTCTAAATTGTATTAACAACCTTGGTTATTATTAATTATCAACTAAAAGCTAATAACAAAATTAAACTAAGGATTGACTCAAATCAATTAAAACCTAGGGCTCATGATTCACCATGAACAACTAACAAATTCACTAAACAATAACCAATTAATTGCATAAAGTTCATTAAAATAGGGCACACTAATTCTCGTGAATTTAGTCTCCCTCAAAACTCTTCTAACGGCTCGATCCCCTGCCTAGGCTAGTTTTGCCTATTATTCAGTGGTCTTATTGTGATAATCTTATCTCTCGGCCTCAATTTCGACAATTATCAAACTTACAACTAAATCTGCGCACAATTTAATTGCAATCGATAGAAATCAATAATAGAAATTTAACTACTAATCAAGAACTAATCGATTAACATTAAACTAGTCTATTAACGAGTTCATGAATTCCCTAAATCCTATAAAATAGACTACTCTAATCATAAACAAAATTAAATTTATGATCATAAACAAAGAAGAACAATAATTAACTATTAAACAATCATAAACTAATTATTAAAAAAATTAAAACTAATTAACATGAGCTAATTAAACTAATAAACATGAATTATAAATAATTGATAAAGAAAGAGAATAGAAAATTACTAACTTGAAAGGAAAATAACCTTGAATTGAATTAAATTATGAATTCTCCAATACAAAACCCTGAATGAACTAATCTAATCTAGAGAAAGAGAAGTGTTTAATTAGGCTAAAAATTAATTATAAAACTAAAAAAGTGAATAATGAAAGACATAAGTTGTGCCTCGTAATTCGTCTCCCTTTATATAGCCTTTGAGCTTTTTTAATTAATTCTATGCATAAGTCGATCACTCAGCAAAAATTTGTTATCCTGATGACCTGCACCCACATAGAACAAAAGCAATATGATCTATACGTCCACATATATCGTGGAATGCTCTATGAGGAATAGTCTGGATGAAATTGTGCTTGCATAGAACAATCTTGCTTTGTTCTATGCGCTCGCAGTTGAAGCCGTTAGTTGCTTTTCACTGGGACGTTTTGTTAGGAAATAAACTAAACTCACCTAAACAAACATGATAGTTGTAATTTTGGAAGTCTTGGGATATTATCTGTTTCCTAATTAGATGTGGTTTGTAATCAGGAAACTTGATAGTATTTTTGGCATGTAATCAATGTAGGAATATTTAGGCTTGGAGAGCAAGTAAAATCCTAATTGATGTGGGTTTCTAGGTTAGCCTATAAAAAGGGGTTTAGGCTTACTAGAAAGTTATGATGTTTTAATTTATTATCGTATTTTGATATTTGTTCTATATTGTATTTTGTAGTTGTGTTCCCAAATTCTTTGTGGCACGTCTTTTGTAACACGTTCTATGGAGTGAAACCTACCATTGGAAAGATATTTGAGTCTAATTTTCAATGCAAGAAGAATCACGTCAATCGGCTTTATAAATTGTGAGATATGATCAAACTAGTGGACAATGGTCAAAACCTTCACTTTTAAACTTATTTATTCTTCACTTTTACTTCTCTTCTTCCAACTTGTCATGTGAGATGTCAAATTTGTTCCAATGAGTTACAAATGTTCGTAATCATTCTTCAAATGTTCATAAGATCTTGTGTTCTCTCAAGTGCCAAAATTAGGTAATGAAATCAACCGAAATTGCTTGTTTCCTACAAAAACACTAAAAGAACACTATTAGCATCGAAATTGACTCAAACGATCCTGGGCATTCCATAAATCATGAGGGGATTAGAGAGTAAAATAACATAAGTAATAGGCAAATCATGCCTTTCAACCTTAAAAGCAAGCAAGCAAACTAGAGGCGGACCCAATGAAGGTACATGGGGGTTCAGTTGAACCCCCAAGTTGAAAAAAAAAGTCTGGAAAAAAAAAACATGCTTATCAATCTCCTAAAAAAAAGTCTGGAAAAAAAAACATGCTTATCAATCTCCTAACTTCCTCTCTTCTCCCTCACGATATTCCTTCAAAAAAAAAAAATAATCTTTCATCTCATCAATCATCTTTCATTCATCCACAAGTCTAAGATTCCAAAAATAATCATCTTTCATTCATCAATCATCTCGGCTGCACCGCCACGACGCCGCCCTCCCGCTTCTTGTCTCCCCTTCGTGGCCGGTGGATCCACGGAGTTTGCGCCTATCCGGTGAGTTTCAACTTCGCGGCGGTGAAGCCGGTGAGTTATTTTTAATTGCGCGTCATCGAACGGCGCCGCCCTCCACGTTCCTGCCTCCGGTCATCCACTCATCCGGTGAGTTTGCGTCTACTTTGCTTATTACTTAATTGCTTATTTGCTTTTGAGTTTTGATTTTAATTTCATTATTAATTAGCTAATTACTTGTTTTTATAATTATATTTCATTAATTCATTGTTAATTTGTTATTTGTTAGTTTGTTTTGTGTTAGTATGTTATCCCTAAAAAATTTAAAATCTAAAATCTATTAGTCTAAAACCCTAATTTAGTAATTTATAATTATGTTTGTTTATACTTTATATAGTTATTGCAAGTTTTACTGATTTAATTTATGTTTGTTTTTTAATTTGTTGTTTATACAATTGTTTTATGTTTGTTTAATTGTTCATGTAATTATGTGATTTAATTATTGTTGTGTTTTGATTTGTTGGACACTTAGAATACTTTAATTGATTCATAATTTTAATTAATTAGGAAATGTCGAGTAGTTCAAGTTCAAAGAAGTCAAAAGCTACGGATAAACAACCCAATCTTCGCGAATTCATGATTAAAAGAATTAAAACTCACACATGCAATGAAAGTAATGAAAGCATTGACTCTCCTTCTACTCCTTCAAGTTCCCCTTCAACTCAAGATGTTAATATGGAAGTAGGTGGTTCAAGTAATAGTGATGAACCTTCGGATGATAGTTGTGATTTGAATAATGCTTGTGATGAACCTTTGAATGATGATTGGGTGTATGATGTTGAGCTTGTTCCTCATGACCCGGGTTTGAGAAAAAAACATAATGGGTTATCCCCCAAAAGAAAGAAATCCGGTTAGGAGAGCATACATACTTGAGAAACCTTGCCGACCAATAACACATAACTTCCCCCAAAGACAAATTGGTGACTTGCGACGTTTTAGTGTCAATTGGTTTAAAAAATGGGATTAGCTTGAATATAGTGTTGAAAAAGATGCCGCATTTTGCTTTGTTTGCTACTTGTTTAAGGGAGATGAAGAAATTAATCATGGGGTGATGCATTTGTTAATGAAGGATTTAGGGGGTGGAATAAAATGGAGAGGTTTGAAAAACATGTTGGTGGAATTAGAAGTGCTCATAATAAGTGCTATGAGAAATATGTTAATCTAAGAGATGCAAAAAAGAAATCAATTGAATTGAAATTTGATAATGCAAGTGATGCTCAAAAGGAATCATATAAAATTCGTTTGCATGCTTCTTTATCTTGTTTGAGTTTTCTTTTGGGACAAGGTTTGGCATTTCGGGGACATGATGAAAGTGAAGAGTCGTATAATAGGGGTAATTTTCTTGAGCTTTTGAAATGGTTAGGGGGAAAGGTTAAGGATGTAAGAGACCACACTTTAAACAATGCACCAAAAAATTGTCAATTGACATCTCCTAAAATTCAAAAAGACATAATTACTAAAGGAGACTACTAAGAGAATTATAGAAGAGGTTGGTGATAGTTGCTTTTCCATTTTGGCCGATGAATCAAGTGATGTGTCTTAAAAAGAACAATTAGCCCTTGTTTTAAGGTTTGTTAATAGAGAAAGTGGATCAGTGGTGGAACGCTTTTTCGGCATTGTACATGTGGAAGATACTATCGCTTCATCTCTTAAAGATGCCATTATGTCCTTGCTTATGGAACATTCTTTGAGTCCTTCTATGATAAGAGGTCAAGGGTATGACGGGGTAGGCAACATGAGGGGTGAAATCAATGGCTTAAAAACTTTGATTATGAATGATACTCCAAGTGCCAATTACATTCATTGTTTTGCTCACCAACTTCAACTTACTCTAGTTGCGGTTGCCAAAAAAAATGATAATTGTGGTTGCCTCTTTGAAATACTTGCAAACTTGTTAAATGTAGTTGGAGCTTATTGTAAGAGAAAAGACATGATTCGAAAAAAGAATGCTCAACTAGTGGCTAAAGCATTGGAAGTGGGTGAAATTGAAAGTGGAACGGGTTTGAATCAAGAACGTGGTTTGTGTAGGCCGGGGGACACACGTTGGGGATCTCATTACAAGTCCATATTAAATATCATCAACTTGTTTCCTTCAATTGTTCAAGTACTTGAGTACATTGGAAGGCATGGCTCTTCAGAAGATAAGTTTAAGGCTCAATTTGTTTTGGGGTCTTTGGAGTCATTTGATTTTGTTTTTATGGCTCATTTGATGTTGTTGATTTTTGGCTACACTAATGACTTATGTGTTGCTTTACAAAGAAAGGAACAAGATATTGTTAATGCCGTTGCAATTGTTGCTACTACAAGAAATGCGTTGCAAAAGATGAGAGATGAAAGATGGGATAGTCTCTTAAACAAAGTGATTTCATTTTGTACTAAAAACAACATTGATTTTTCATCTATGGTTGCTCTTTATGTACCTCAAGGAAGATCAAGACGTTTTGTAGAGCAAGCAACAAACCTACATCACTTTCGGGTTGGTTTCTTTTTAGAAATAATTGATTTGCATCTTCAAGAGCTTGATAATCGGTTTAATGAGAAGAATATGGAGTTACTTACATGCATGGCTTCCCTAAGTCCTAAAGGTAAGTTTTCATCCTTTGATAAAGAGAAGATACTTAAGCTTGCTTCCTTATATCCCGAAGAGTTTTCAATTAATGATTTAACGGCTCTTGAAATTCAACTTGATATTTTTTTTGGATGCCATGTTAAATGATGAAAGATTTCATGATTTGAACGATATCAACTCTCTTTCCATGATGATAGTTGAAACAAAAAGACATGAATCTTTTCCTCTTATACATTTGTTAATCAAGTTGATGTTGGTTCTTCCCGTTGCTACGGCAAGTGTGGAAAGAGTGTTCTCCGCCATGACATATGTCAAACATAAGTTGAGAAATAGTATGAGAGATCAACTTTTGAATGATTGCTTGGTTACTTTTATTGAGAAGGAAGTGTTTCTACAAGTTTCCGATGAATCGATTGTTGATTGCTTCAAAAGTATGAAGACTCGAAGAATGAATGTGTAATTTTCATTTGGACACTTGTTATTTTGGGTTGTAAGACATTTTAGAAGAGACTTGTTATTTTGGATTGTCGAACTTTAATTTTTTATTTTGGGTTGTAAGACTTAATGTAAAACTTTAATATTGTTATTTGTGATTGTAATACTTTAAGTAAAGTTTTTATGAATTATTTTATTTAGGGGATAAATTTCATGATTTACAGTTCGATTATCCGATCGACAATCCGAACGACTTGGCGTTCGTATTTCGAACCCCCAAGTTAGAATTCCTGGGTCCGCCACTGAGCAAACATCATCAAAAGCTGTGTAAGGCATTAATTCAACCCTTTAATTGCCTAAGATTGCGATTAAGACCCATGGGAAATCTTGATACTTTTTGTTAATCATCTTCGTTGCAAGCACAAGCCATATAAGATTTTCAAACTCCTTCAAATATTGCTCAACGTTCGTTCCAATGTCATTGTTGGACCGTATTCGACTTAGTGTAAAAAGATTGCTTATAAAAACGAGGAACAAATCTCTTGCGTATCTTAGCTTTTAAGTCCTCCCAAGTACTAATCAATGCTCTGTTATCTTGGACTCGTACTTGCTTTGATTGCATTTATCCATACCAAATGCTATCGTATTTCGACAATTATAGAATCAAAGTTGAATCTAATCTAAGGCGCTCTTGTGTTTAAAAATCCTCTCAATTTTTCTTTCCTAATCCAAGAACGAATCAGGATTTTGATCACTAGAACTCTTTAAGATGAATTGAGCCACAAAATTTTTCAGAGGTAAACTTCAAGATCTTAGACTCCAATGCAAAAATAATCACTAGAATATTTGACGTATAGAAGTAGCAATAGGGAAAACAAATCATTTGCTCCAAACTGATGCGAAACAGAGTGTGGCATGAAAAAGCACTCCCAGCTAAATATTTATACAACTCGATAAATTATCATATTTTACAAGTGAAAACTAGAATAAAAAGCATCCAATTTGAAAAAATTCACCTTAAAAGCCATAAACGATCACTAGTATTTGGACAAGTATAAAAGTGATATCATAGTCCATTAAATTTTTTGGTGCATTGAAGCCACAAATGTATTAGCATTACGTAATACAACTATACTACTACGAAAAATATTCCTAATTACCAACTGTTAGATATAAAATTTAAATCTAACAAAGCTATATAATAATTATATACAACATTAAGAAGCTAGTATAAATATATGAATGGTGTCGTGCACATATACATAATATTTGTAAATATGTACGGCAACATATTATAGTATTTTGTCATAAAACAAAAACCCTATCTTGATCGCATGATGGACTCCACCGGCGCCAAATGTGATTTTCGTGTACTTGTCATGGATAATTGGAGACCAATGCTACAGCTAGAATTCACACGGAAAAAGTTCATTTGACTTGCCCATGCCAATTATTACCAACAAAACTTGTATCTGAAATTCTGAATGTGACAAATTTGAAGCTTTTCCCTTAATTACAAACATTTACATCTTACATACATTTGAAGTTACAAGGAACAAAGGTAGGGAGCCTTTTCAATGCAAAGTGTCCCAAAATTTATTACTCCATAAGAAACATGATAAACTCTATTTTTCATTATATCTTTGCTTGTTAATTGCAATTTTGTTCTCAAAAATAAAATAAATGAAAGTGTTAAGTTAAAAACTAATGAGTTAGGCGGTAGTTTGATTTATGTGATCATTCCACATTGCTTGAAGTCTTAGCTTGTAAAGTAAAATATTTCAAATAAATGGTCTTGTTTACCAATCCATTGTTGCAAGGCCGTCTTAATCAGTTTAGGGCCCTAAAAATACGGGGTAATACAGGTGGGGGGGGGGGGATAAGGGCCGACGAAGGGATTAAGATCGATGGAGAGGGACGGCGAGCAACGCTAAGGTGGTTTTGGGGTTATGGTAGTTTCAAGTGTGGTTAGGGTTTAGTGGGTAATTAGGGTTTCGGAGTGGTAGTAGGGTTGGCAGCTTCAGTGAGGGGGTGGGAGTGAGGTCGTGGCACCGGTGAGGGGTGAGGAGGGGAGGTGGCAAGGTGGTTGTGTGGTAGATTGGTGGTGATAGCCTGATAGGATGGTTGTGTGGAATTTAGCAAAAGGAGTGAGAAAGTGTGTGTTTGTGGGTGTGGTGGTGGTGGTGGTGGTGGTGGGGGG
>PYUH01000504.1:78269-110805 GCA_016808085.1 Suaeda aralocaspica | reverse complement strand
GGGGGGGCGTTATGAAAGTGGAAGAGTTTGGGGGAATGGGGAGGGAAATGAGGAATAGGGAAAAACACCAATTAAACAACAACAATGGGAATGAGGGATGTTGATTCTCCTTCCCATTGATTAATTCCCCCAAACCAAACACTCCTTGAGTAAAAAAACAAAATTGTAAGTACACACGCCTAATTGAATACCAAAACACTGAAGTTAACGTCGAAAAGTAGACAAATTTGGCGAATTTCGATTTAAAGGTCTCATTTTAAAACAATTTGAACGTAAAAGGTCTTAAACAACAACAAAAGATAATAATTAAAAGGCATTCGTTAACAAAGTTAAAGTCATCAAAGGTCTTAATTGACAAAAAAATATATTTAAAAGTCTGTTGGCACACTTGGCTGTTACAAGCTTACAACTTACACGCATGATATGGAGTACCTTTTTTTTTTTTCTTGATTGATTTTGTTAGATACTGCGTGTAGGGGTGTCAATTCGGATTGGCGGTTTAGGTTAGAGTTGACCCAATCAAGATTGAGACAATTCAATTTAGGTCAACTTTGGTCATTTTGTCCATTTTGTTCAATCCAATTCAGTTTAGGCCATTTCGGGAGCAAGTCAAACAATTTGATATTAATTCGGAAACAATTCAGTTCAGGTTAATTCGGACCATTTTGGTCAGTTCAACGTCAGTTTGATCTAAAACGAGCTAAGTAAAAGTAACTTAGAAAGATATCTTGGTCTTTTTTATCATGGTCGGATTATTTCGGATTGTCATGGAGACTTTAATTTTGTCTCTTTGAATGAAAGTTGAAAATTATGTGATAAATAATCTTATGATGAACTTTCAGGATATATTTTAGGTTTAATACTATGTCTTGGTACTTCATATTTATCATGTTTCAATCGATTTTGGCGTAATTGACACATGCAAATAATTGTTTAATTAATAAATTTGAAAGCTTCGCGTTTTATTTTACATTGATTCCAATATGCAAGAAAATTTTAAACTATAAATTATTACAGTATAAAATAAAAGTTTATTTTTACAAAAGACGTATGATTGAATTTTGGTTCATTTCAGTTCAGTTTAGGTTGAATTAGATCAAATGATCCGACAAGTTGCTTAATATTCGGTTCAATTCAGTTTGATTTGTCCTTCTTTTTTCCAGGCTTTGTACAAGTCAATTTTATTTTGATTTATTTTCAGTTCATGTTCAATTTAGTTTAATCTATTGATATATCGGTCAATAACAGTTTCGGTCACCTTTCATTCAATTCATTTCCAGGTTACAAATCGTTTGTAATTCAAATTAATTCAGTTTCGATCAAGAATAATTCAATAAACCCAACGGGCAACACAATTTAACACCCTAGTTACGAGTAGCTTTTTATTAGCCCGTTACAAATGTTATACCCGTTTAGTCGTGTATTCTTTCAGACTTGCACACTTTAAAACAACTGAACTGATTGAAGATAAGTTGAACCGAAAGTTTTTTTTAGAAAAGATTGAGTAGCAAAATAAAAGAAGAGTTGAATTGAACTGAAAGAACTGATTAAGTTGAAGTAAACAGACCCACTTTCTCCGTCACTATTCACCGCGTCATCTCTCTGCTCTGTTCACCACTTCAGATTTCAATTCCTGATTTGTAGGGTTTCAAAATTCTTACTTTATGTTTCGAAATTAGATTTTTAATCCTCATAAATTATATTTCAAATTTATGATTTTTAATATCTGATTTAGTACTGATTTTAATCACTGGTTTATTTGCTATTGACAAACTGAGCATTGATTGAATCAAACTCATGCTAATTATTTATTATCAATGTTGTTGCAAGTAATTGTTGGATTACAATACTGATATGTGAGGTGCTTAAATGGATGTATTTGGAAGAGGTTGGTTTGTATTTGTGATGTTTTATTGTTCCTAAATTATTATAATAAGGTGTTGTTTATTTAAAGTTGACATTGTTCATTCCTTTAAGTTATTTTTAATTGTGAATGATCAAAATATGTGTAATATGTGTTGTTTGATGTGCTTTGATACTTTCACTTGTGCATGATTAGGAACTTCATTATATTGATTACAATTCTCAAATGCACCTTAACCTCATAGTTGGTGCATTTTTGTTTGTTATTTTTAGAATTGTGTATTCATTCTTTTGTTCTTGTTACTCTTAATTTGTTGGGCTATGTGGATGCTTATGAACTTGTGATTATCATTGTTTGTCTATTGTATTTACAGTTCATCAGCGTCGGTAATGGACTCAGGAAGCAGCTACTAACTATTTCTATTTCCAAGGCCAGTTTCAAACTTACAATGATACGTGTGCTTGCTTATTTACCTGAACTCGTGACTCGTGAGTGCTTTTCAGTTCTTGATAAATCCACTGCTACTTTAATAGGTGTTAGATGGATTGTTAGACTGTCATTTCCTTTCTTCTAGTTCCCTTTTTTATGATAATTGGTTTTGTACCTTAACATTTGCTTATGTACAAGTGTAATGGCATATTGCCAATGCCGAAGCAGATTTTATCTGTCAAACGTTGGTATGATTATGCGGGCACTGATAATATTGTTATGCAAGCATTCCAATCTGAATTTTTTTTGTGAAAGTTGCTATATGCTTCTTTTTGGGTGCTTTTATGGTCTTTCCTTGTCCTGACCCCTGGTTTTCTGTTAGTATGACTGAGTTGTGATCTGTTGTTTAGCATGAAACTTTGGCTATAAGATCTTAGTCTACTTGTTAGTAGAAATATTAATTGATAATGAAAATTAACGTAGTGTACATACCGCTATAAGATCTTAGTCTAGTTGTTATAGACCATGAAAGATGAAACTATAGCATGATTCAGAGTGACTTAACACCCTTTGTTTGAAAGGATTGTGATCTTCTACAAATCTTCGGTTTAAATTCACAATGCAACTTAAATATGGTAGAGTGCTGCATCCAAGCCCTTTCATGGGGTCCTGAATGGTCATAGCTAAACCCATAATTTCGTACTGAATTGAGCAGTACATCTTCATTTACCTCCAGTAAATTCATTTTTATAAGTGCTGAACTTAAGATATCAGCAATACAGTGACTTCACATAATCATATAACTTGCTTAATTGCTGCCTACAAACATTGCTTCAAAGTAACATTATGTCCAATTCAAGAGTAACATGTTGCCATATGATCAGCATAGGTTGGTCAGCATTGTAGAGTGTCCAACACCCGAGACAAGTTTGTGGAAGAGTGTGTTAATGTGTAACGACAAAGATCTGGAAACCATATTGATCAAGAGATTCTGTGATTGGCATTTGCAATTTGTTATTATGTCTTTTCTTGTATTTTACCATGTCAAGTGGGGATAGTGGAAACCTGGAAACTAATTTGTGGCATAGTTTATGTAGTTTGGTAGGAAGAGTGAAGGCTACAATGTTTGCAATGCGAATGTTATGCAAGTCAAGGTACCTTCATCAAGAAGAGTCTTCAAGAAGACTTTTGACATCACAGTGGCAGCTTTTGCTATATTCTTTGTATTCTAATGGTTCTGGAAAGAAGTCGAAAGCTACTCCTTTGCAGGTTTGTAGCCTATCCCCTTAATTGTTTTTGTATGTGCAGTTCATATTTTTTTGTGGGGCCTAAAGTTGGATGAGAGCTGTTTGTGTTTCTCAGGAGAGGAGAATGATTGACCGGTTTAGATTACATGTTAGAGGAGGTGAAGGTGGAAGTGGGATTGGTAGCGTGCATCGTAGTCGAATTGATCGCTATGGCAAGCCTGATGGTGGGTTTTACTATAACTTCATTTCTGAACGACTTTGGTGATTTGGGTTACTAATTGCAAGTATCTTTTTGACTGATAACTACATATTTATTGACCTTAAGGTGGAAATGGTGGACGAGGTGGTGATGTGATTCTGCAATGTGACTCTTCAGTTTGGGACTTCCGTGGTCTGCAACATCACATTGTATGTATCTGCTAATTGGGTCATCAAACTGCTATATCTTAAATTCTGAAATTTTTTGTTTCATAATAGATACTCTTTTGATTGGTATCATTATGGCTAATGGCAGAATGGAGGAAAAGGAGGTAATGGAGCCTCAAAGAGTAAGATTGGCAGCCGTGGAGAAAATAAGGTCATAATATATGGGCTTTTGTTGGTCATTGCTGTTTGCAGGTGCATGTATATACTTGTTTTGGTTAATTAATTTCTCAAGTCTTGTTTTGCAGATTGTGCAAATACCGATCGGTACTGCTATCCATCTAGTGGAAGGTGAAATCCCATCAACAGTAGAGAAACCGTCTACTGGGATTAACCCTTGGGATATTCCTGGCACAGTTACTTCTGACTTGCTTGAATCTGATCAGCTGTCCAGTTCTAGTTTGCATGAACCAGGGATGGTTCAGGTGGATGGTGGCGCTCATGTCTCTTCTTCTACTACTGATGATACTGCTGAAACTTTAGCTTATATCAAACCTTACTCTCATGCTTCATCCACACAAACCTATTCTTCACCTTCTCGTTCACACGGTAAATCAAGATTTAGTGAGAATAAATTTGTTTCCGACTATGGTAATCTAAACAACTGCGGAAGCACAGCTGATGACGATAGTAATCTGAAAGCTGATAGTAATATTTCTGAGGATGAGTTGTCGGAAGATGTAGAAGAAATATAATTTTGCTGAATTAACTGAAGAGGGACAACAAATAATTGTTGCTTTTGGTGGAGAAGGTGGTTTAGGCAGTGTATCTGCTGGGAGGCGTTCTATAAAAAAATCAAAAGATAAAAATCAAGGTTTTGATGGGAACGATAACCTGGAAAATTCTGATGATGATTATTATCAATCTAACATTAGAGTTGGTGTGCCTGGGTCAGAGGCTAGTTTGATACTGGAGCTCAAAAGCATTGCTGATGTGGGCCTTGTGGGACTACCAAATGCAGGTAAAAGCACTCTTTTGGGTGCTATCTCTAGGGCCAAACCTGCAGTAGGTCACTATGCCTTTACAACATTGAGACCAAATATAGGAAAGTTGAACTTTGATGAACTCTCAATATCAGTGGCTGATATCCCAGGACTAATTAAGGGTGCTCATGAAAACCGTGGTCTTGGACATGCTTTCTTGCGCCACATAGAAAGGACGAAAATTCTGGCATATGTGGTTGATTTGGCTGCTGCGCTCAACGGTCGGAAAGGGACTCCACCATGGGAGCAACTAAGAGATTTGGTCATTGAGTTGGAACATTATCAAGAAGGTTTATCTGATCGTCCGTCATTAGTGGTGGCAAATAAAATTGATGAGGCAGGGGCTGAAAATGTTTTAGAGGAGTTGCGGAGAAGGGTGACTGGTATTTCTATCTTTCCAGTTTGTGCAATTTTGGAGGAGGGAATACCGGATCTGAAAGCTGGTTTAAGACAGCTTGCTAACTGCTTAGAATTTGCCAGTCTTAGACTAGATCATATATTGGTAGATTAGCAAATCTTGATGTAGTCATCAAGGGGATGGAATAAAAGAAGAGAAGAAAATATATGTTTGTGAGTCAGTACATTCACACCATTCCTATTGTGTAGCACTCAGTCCCTTCATATGGCGTTCTAATCGACGGCTTATACTTTCGGACCTTCATATGTGCAGTAAAAATTTTGATTGGTATAGGGAATGAAAATGATTTGCTATCCTCTTCTCAACTGGTGAATGGTGAGCTCGTTTTCATAATTAATGGCAACATGACTACACTTGGAGCTCCTTTTTTTGAGGTTGTGGGTGGGAGCAGTCGACTTGATGACTCTTAGATTACTTACAGTTTGGAATCGCTTAGAAAAGTACAAGGAGAAGACTATCTACGTCTACTTACAGGGAGACAAGTCATTAAGAAAAGTACAAGGAGAAGACTATCTACGTCTACTTACAGTTTGGTAAGAAGTCTATCTTCTTATTTTTGATGCCCAGTACCCCTCTATTTTCCCATGGTAACGTCTCTTGATGTCTTTCTAATATAATCTTGTTAAGTTGTCAAAGAAATAAAAACTATAGTATCATCTATGTCAACTAGCAAAGCAGCAAACTTCATGCTGTTTTATCACCGAAAGATTCTGTTGGAGTTATTCAATATTGACTTTGATTAATTTTGAATAAAAAGTATTGAGATATTGTTTTCAAGTTTTGTCTATCCACGTTTGTTGGATAATATCTAGTTCATATAACATAGAGGTGTCTTAAATCTTAAGGACTTTGTCCAATATATAGATTTTGGATATTTTGGATATGCTGATGAAAAAACTAGACCCTGAAGTTGGTAGTATCAGATTTTTCTCTAAATAGGGTACTTAATTTGTCTCATGGTTAATGATAATATATATTTATTGCAAGAAATATGAAAAGAATTTGGTGAGTGGCTCCTTTCATTGTCCCTCCCCAAAATGAACACGAATTATATCTTATGCACGGGATCACAATGGAATGCTTGTTTTTCAAATGAATATTATTGAGTTTGGACTTACATTAGCATGCTATATATTCGTGATGTGTATGTTAAAGTGTTCATCATTGTAAAGATCATGTTCATACAAAAGAAATTGCACGTTTATTTGCAGCATGTGTTCCTTTTGATATGATTGTAGGAATCTGAGTTCAAAATCTTATTATAATATATTGAGTTGTAGCGAATACGAATTCATCTTTCAATCGAGTTTTGTTGTGTTAGATAACGTTTGATAAAGACTGCAAGAATCATTTTAATAAGTGGTTGTAGTTGATTTATTGCAGTAGAAGAAACATACACGGCAAGATAATAGACTAATAATGTTGCCTGTAATTTTCAGCCGTCGTGACCGTGCCGTTCACCACTTATTATATTACTGATCACAACGTTTGCTTACGTTGCTTTGTGCCCACATTGATGTGGGGGTGCAGTTGACTTGGTGAAAGGCCAAGAATACGATGCCTGTGTGATTGAAATTTTTTCCCAAGTGCCTCCAAAGCTCTATATAAAGCATCTTTGTTCATATACTTTTGGTCATATCACAACTGCATTTTTTATAAAATCAAACTCTACAATAACCTTTCTTCCCGATTATCATCTGTATTCTCTGAGAAAAATGGCCCCAAGAACTTGTGGATGTGGAGACAACTGCAGCTGTGGCGACAGCTGCAACTGCAACAGGTATATTTTCTTCTTATTAAGTTATTGACTGATTGAATTGTGTAGGATTTGTGTTTGTAGCTTTTATACATTCAATATGCATACTAAATGCCCTTAAACTTTATTTTATAAAATCAGATTTATACTAGTACTCTTAACAACTAGTTGCTCAAAATCAATGAACAAAATTACATGTTTGTGTGAGTTAGCATAGGGCCATAAGGAATTATTAAATAGTAAGTTCTTTCAATTTCTTTTCAGGATGAACAGGGTTGAGTGTGGCTGTGGAGATGACTGCAGCTGCGACCCATGCACCTGCGATTAAAGACAAGCAGTCGTCTCTTTTGTATTCTGAACATTATGGCTTGCTAATGTACCAGTGTATGAGAAAAGTAAAAGTATGATTGTATTGTGAGCTGAATAAATGAACCATGGCATCTTCAAATCTTAATCTGTTGATGTTACATGGTTTGTTTGATTGTCTATGTACTGTTAAATTCTGAATTCGGAAAAGAAAAAAAAAGTTTATTTAAGTAATTTTCTTTCTCTATTATAGCAAGGTTTCACAAATTGGAACTTACATATGTGTATGATGCCCATCATACATTTTGTATTTTAAAAAAAAAGAAAAGAAAAGAAAATATAATTAGAAAAACATTTAGCAGTTATGAGACATTTTTTTGAAATCAAAACAAATCGATCATTATCACTTCTCTATTACGTTATTATTAGGGTGTGATGGTGCACCGGGATATAAAAAATAAATTTTAGTGTTAGATGTATAAAACACGAATACAAAGTAACAAACTTTAGGAATTATACATTTAAATTATAAAACCATAAATATATCTCAAAATTATTATATCTGGACCATGTCAAATCTCAAAATCATACTACAAAGAGGCAGAGCTGTGTGAAGAGTTTATTGCAGGAAAGAGGAAGAGTTTACCATTCGGAGGTAGTTAGGAACTTAGGATTATAGTACAAAATCCTCTTCCTCCGTTCTTCCCTATATAACACTAAATTCTCTTCACCTTCCTACACCCTCATAATGCTTTTGGAGTCCCTTTAACTCTATTTCAGCCATCTTGTTGCCAGAAAGAAATGTAAAGTTCGACAACTCTTTTGAACCCCAGATCATTTAATCAACAATACTATGCTGCTAACGCAATAGGTGACCCCTTGGGGCAAAGATTATACGATGTAGAAACAAAATATTGGACCAAACTCAAGATTATATGAACAAATAAGATATATTGTGATTTATCATCATAACTCAACTAAGACAATTATCCCCAGGAGATGCTATTTTAGATCAAACCGAACCAAATTGAAGCAAATTAAATTAAATTTAGCGTAAATTTTATGCTAGCCTAGTAGACTAAACTAAAATGTACGGAGTACTTCAAAACATTAAATCCAAAAGAATATGACAAATGACGATGAAGTGGATATATTTCACTAAGAACCTTTCTTCCCCTTTATGAGCAATGATTATAACCTCAAATTACACTGCCTCATTATAGTGTATCTCCTAAAGCACAAACATACCATACATCACAACAGAGAGTCCGAAACAAAACTCAAACAGCAGAAACTTCTTTACAAAAATCAACAAATTATTACGCCCCCACCAACAACTCTTCATCTTCAAAACTCAAATTCAATGTCTGCAACTTGAAGCCAGCTCCTTGTATAGCTTCTAGCAGACTAGATGCAACTCCCGTAGCTTGAATTGTCGTCTGCTTAGTGAGCTGCAAAACGATATCAATAGCCTAAAATGTTAGAACTAAAACATAGTCATTCTTCGTTTTTATTTTTGGTGACTGTAAAGCATGCAAACAACAAGAAGCAACTTGAGTTAAAATTATTACAACTTACAAGTCTTAAAAGTTAAAAGACAAAAAGAAAAAAACATATAACAATAACACAGCTTGTTAGTATGAGTAGAGCTTGCAAGAAAGGTCTTGTGACAAGACGGAAAACAAAAGCTCTCGAAATATTAAGTTAGCAGACAGGAAAATGCATATATGATGAGGTTGTTTGAAAGGATCATTTCCATATGGACAGTGCAAGAATGAAGTCAATTTAAAGTATATCCAGTACTCCTTTATTTAGGGATTTCGGTCTTAGTATTGGTATAAGAAAAAGCAGAGAAGAGTGGTAATAATGGGGTTGCAGTCATTAAGGTTGCTTTGCACTAAAATAGATTCAAAACAGAGACATATAAACATTTACGGATCAAGTCATTCTTTATTACCTCAACAGTTGCAATGCCTTCTGAAATATGTACATTCAGATCCGATACTCCTTCTGCCTCCTAGAAAATACAACATAATGTAAGGTTTAATCCATCAACCAAAATTAATTTAGTTTAACAGTTCATTTTTGGTCTGCAATATTCAAGGCAACAGCCACTAAACATAAGATGAATAGGCGATATTCACCGCATAACAAATGACTGACATTGATAAAATATGTAGAGCAAAATTAAAAAACAGATTTTAAAGCTTTGCCCTATCACAAAGCACAACGAAGTTTTTTCGTGGAAACAATGAAAAGAAAGACTGCAGACGCTGAATGAAAATAGTACAGGAAGCTAGCACATCACTACGATGAAGATGATATAGATCTTCAATCTAGTCAAAATCCTGCATAAAGAAAGCTAAGGCCTTCCTGTACCGTAAGATTATACATTGTTGACACCTATGACAAAAGGAAATATTGCTGAAGGATTGAGCTGTTTCCTCCATGACTCAAAGAAAAAAATCCAATTTACATTCATTTCTCTACAATATCATGACATTGAGAGATGTATTAAATTATAATATGATAGTCATTTCCAGATAACAATACATACGTGACACAGAACAATATTAACAAGACACTGGTTAAACTGATTTTTATTTCTATTTTTTTATTTAAGCAGTTTTTGACGAAGTCACAAACCTCAAGGATTAAAGCATGCAGTGACTGGGATATATGCTCCTGTTCCATTCATAAATTCCATGAATGCAATAATAAGAGTCTCCAAAGATCAGTTATTACTTGGTGATCCTCAAATTTAATTTACTTAATAATTGATTTATATCACATTTGAGTTGAAATTGAAGACCAATCATAATATATTAATCAGGTATCTACAGGAAGTAATTATAACCAAAAAGATCAACTAGTGGAGAGTGCTCCAACTACATAGTGCTTTGAAAAAGGATGTAATAGAGATACCTCTAATGCCTGGGTTACTTTGGGGATTGCTGAATCGTTTAAAGTTCCTTCTGCCTACAACAGCAGTAGAAAGTAGTAAGACAATGAAGAAACACAGGAGTTTTGAACTGCAAATTAACAAGATAGATAAAGAATAAAAAAGGAACACAAGACATAGAAAAGCATTTAAAACTTGAAGCATGTAGCCTAACCAAATATTGTCATGTACTGATAGACTTACTATTGTTGGTTTAGATACAAAGTAAGATTTAGACTCTAGATCATATTAACAACAACAAAAAATCCAAATATGCTTGCGAAATGAATATGAAGCAGCAATTACAAGCCATAAGTCTGATCAAAATTATATGGACACAGAAGCAAGAGATCACATATATGTATGTTTACGGTCAAATAAAATAAAAATACGGTGTAGGAGTGCAGAGTGATTTGTCTCTATTGTTAAAAAAATATAAAACAAAAATTGTGCAAATCAGTTTTCACACTGATGCTTGAAAAATAAGTCTGACAAATTGTTACATCAGTGCATAATGGCTTTCCACCCACCCTAAACTTTTAAGCCTTAAACTTCCATCATTTTGACACCCTGATTAACCATGATCCAAATATTGGAAACAAATGTGGTGCATAGACAGCACACTTGAGTACACCAAAATGATGTTAACTTTCAGAAACTTGCTCCACCTGTAACCTCTCATCTGAGACTCATCCTCAACATCAAGCCAGCGAGCCTATAACAAAGGCCTTATGCAGCTCTACAAGCAAGGCATCCTAATCACCATATTTTCTTTGTGGCACATTAAAAGTTAAGTCTCAGCAAATGAGAATCCATTTGTAAATGAAAAGAGTAATCACAACAAATCCTCAACAAGCTATTGCTAGATAGTATCCAAGGAAACTTTGCAAAACTCCACTTGCTAAGCTTACGCTATAAGTGAATTTACCACAACTTGGTAACCTTTCACATTGCCTTTCTACAATTCTATTCATCTGTTCCCCTAATAAAACCTCCATTTGGTAGTACAAATTCCACTCAAGCAGCCAAATCCTCTAAACAAAACTATGCATGATTTGACAACAAAACATAAGGTTATTTATTTTTATATTGTTTGAGATCGGTCAAAACCAATAAGTTTACTATCGTAACATTGAAGTTAATTCTTTGATTCAATCAACCAAAGCCTTAATCTCACAAGTGAGGTTGGTTTCATGTGATATAATCATATTAATTTTTTTTTTTTATAAAAAAAACACTATTTTTGGGCCTTCACCATAAGTTTAAGCTATTGGGCGAGTTCTTTAGAGTTGAAGTTTATTGAACAGAACTAACATGGCCTTAGTCTTCCAATATGGTACTAGAGCCAGTGTGTCATAAAGGTAGTTCCGTAGTTCGAAACTGAACTACAACTCCTCCTTAAATGAAATTATTAAGCACTAGATATGAGAGACTGGGCCCATGCTAATCCACATTTTAAGCCCAAATAAGCTCTTATGTGAGGGGGCATAATAGAGTATAAAACTAATTCATCAACCCCTATTGTCAGCTTAGGTTTTTGGTTGCGTTGGTCTCTAATAACATGAACCAAATATTCTATTCCATGTGGTCATCAACCCATATGCTCTCCATCTATTCCTAATGATCAAGTGCCCCATGCTCAAGCAATTTTACTTTTTTTTATCCTCCTTTAACTCCCTCTATCCATGTAATTTTCAGTCTCCCCAGAATCCTAAAATTCTAAGAACACCATAAACCCAAAACTTTACTCTTCAAGTTTCCTTACATTCCCCTCCTTTTCCCCTTTCAATCATTCCTATTCGCTCATTTCGTATAGGGAACAAGCCATTCAATTCCCATATACACTGCAATGGATCCCATCTCACAAACCACAAGTTACAATGCCAAAAACTATGCAAAAAACATCACCAAACAATACAATAACGTCAAAATCCCCTCACTAACACTCTATGGCATCACCGCATCAATATATTTACCGCATCACATATCACATCTCCAACAATATATATTCACATCACAAACATACCATATCTCTAACACCCAAACTTACGCCGCCACACCAAATGTACACTTGGCAATTGCCACAACAAAAACACTCTAATGATATTTTTCAAGTTTTCAATTTTAGAGAAACTCAACGCTCAACTTCAACATAAACATAACAACAACATCATAAATTCCAATGCAAACATGGGGTACTCACTCATTGCATTAAAATGTTGTAAAACATAATCAACTACAAAATAACATTGTTCCACTAACAAATTAAAGTTGAACAAAACTAATAATACAACCAAAAAAAAAAAAAAAAACCCAACAAAAAACACACAAAATAAAATCAAAATACCTGAAAATACATCAATAATTTATCAGAAGGAGAAACTTGAATAGCAACACTTTGCTCAGTAGAAGAACCCTCTACTTCTTCTTCTACTTGAGAAACAACTTCACCTTCTACTTCTTCTTGTGTTACTGGGGTTTGAGCATCTTCTTCGATTGACCTTATTCTTCTCAATTTACAATCATGGGTTATTCTCAAATGCTCCAAATTTTGAGTAAAAATTGCATTTTTGTAAAATTTAATTGCAAAACAACACTTGTTTTTTTGGGGTGATTTGAAAGTTTTTGTTTTGTGCAGTGATGAAATTAGTGGTTGAAAAGTTGAAATTGTTGACATTTTTTTTTTTTTTTAATGATTTTTGTGAAGGTTTATGGAGTGTTAAAGGTTATCTTAGTTTTATCCACGACAAAATATAGAGTATAGACTAGATTTTGAGGGTGAAGGGGGAAAAAGAAAAGGGAAAAACGATAAAAATTAAAAACGCCGTTGCCGGGGATCGAACCCGGGTCACCCGCGTGACAGGCGGGAATACTTACCACTATACTACAACGACTTTGTTGATTAGTTTCGCTGTTTTGTACTTTTGTCATTTATCTTATTTTTTTTATAACATAAATACTCCACATTTCACTATTTTTTTTTTTTTTTTGGTTTTCTAAGTTATACCCTCGAGGTTTTTGTTTATCTAAGGTGTGCCCCATAACTTTTTTTTTCTCACATGTGCCCCTCAACTAATTATTTTTAATTAGCAGTATCCTACCTAAATTTTTTTCTTAACAGACGTTAGGTTTTAACTAAATTCGTTTAATAAATGCAATTTTTTTCTAAGTTATACCCCCATGATTTTCACTTTTCTAAGGTGTGCCCTAAAATTTTATTTTTTCTCAGGTATACCCCTAAACTATTTATTTTTTATTAGTACTAACCTTTACCTTTAGGAATAGTAACTAATGTTATGTTTTCCGTATATTACTTGCTTCTCTTCTTAGTAACCTTTATCATAAAAGTAAATTTATATTTCCCTGATTTAATTTGCTTATCAAATACACTACACACTCATCACCATCGAATCGACAATCATGAAATCATCAATATTCACACACCTATCATCATCACCTCACCCTCAATTCCTCACTCCAACACCCATTGACTTCAAATAACGTGAAAAGATTTAAAGCTTGATAATTTTTTTCAAAGCCCTTCATCTTGATTCAAAGCTATAATAAGGTTTAAGACTACAAATCAATTCATTGCCAAACATAGTTGTTGAGGTTGATTGGTTGAGGTGTTAGTACTGTGTTACAGTGTTTCAATCATTGCATTGAAGGCGTTTGACGGAATGTGTCAAAGAAAATGGATGAATTTGTTCATGTACTTGTTAGTTAAATATTAGGGATTGTTGTCGAGAGCTTAATATCCTCTATTTTGGCTTTATTATTACCTTGCAATGGAGGGTTAACAGGGAAGTTTATACTGATAAAAAATAATTAGTTTAGGGGTATACCTCAGAAAAAATAAAACTTTAGGACACACCTTAGAAAAAAATTAAAACCTCAGGGGTATAACTTAGAAAAATCCAAGAATAAATTAAGAAAAATCAAAAAATTAGAAACTAACGTCTACACTAACGGCTAATTAACGGACATGTTAGTGCTAATTAAAATTAATTAGTTGAAGGGCACAAGTGAGAAAAAAAAAGTCATGGGGCACACCTTAGAAAAACAAAAACCTCGAGGGTATAGTTTAGAAAAACCCTTTTTTTTCGGTTTTTCACATAGTACCCTTGAGGTTTATTAGGTTGCACGGGGTACCCTTATAGCTTAAAATATATGCTATGAACTCTTATTAAGTTTTGATTATGAATCAAATGTCCTTCTATTAAATATTCATCAATTAAATCTTATATTTTTGTTAGATTTTGTGGTAATAACGGTGGTTGTTTGGTAAGGGTGGTGGTGAAGTGTAGTGGCGGTAGTAGCTAATTCTTTCAATTTAATTTTACTAACAATTTAACAATAATTATTGAGAAAGTATTAAATTTTTTTATTTAATAAATTTATTTAATTGAGGGCATCATATTAATTTCACTATAATTAATGAGGCAATAATGAAAATTAATGGTCTTAAAAAGGGGTACAATTGTCAATTCTTACTAACGTATTAGTGACAGAAATCTAGCAGAAGGGCATTTGGTGCGTAACCAAAACTCAATACGGGTATACCGTGTGTTTTTTAAACTATAAGGGTATCCTTGGTAAAGTTTCGGGATACTCGATGAAAAATTATTTTTTTATGACAAAAAATATTTTCTCCATGCCACAACACTTCATTTTGACACTTTTCACTATATCTATACATTTCGTATGATTTTTCTATAGTAATTTAATCATTTGCAAAAATATAGTCATCTGAAATCTCATTTACGTTGTCTCTAATTTTATAATTTTTATTAAACAAGGATTATCTGACGTCTATCATCAGTTTTTCCTCCCCACCCAAGTTGAGACCTTAGATCAATCATTCATATGGGGGGGAGGGTGTAAATGAATGGGTTACACAAATTTTAAAATATTATGAATTCATTTTTTGCATTGGCAAACAAGCGAAGGAAGTTTTGCAATTAACTGCATCCCTAACGAAGTCTTGAGTTAATTGAAGGGTCTGTTTACTTCAACTGAAAATACTGAAATGAATTGAACTGAACTAAGCTGAACTGAAAGTTTTTGTGAAGGATTAATGAATAGCAAAATAAGAGAAGAGCTGAATTGAATTGAACTGAACTGAACTGAACGGATTTTAAGCTAAAGTAAACAGGCCCGAAGATAGGTAGTTGTTATGGGACAAAAAGTTCTCATAGGGGAGTAATTTGCCAATTGATGTAAAATCATATATTTTATTGCAATTATCATATCCAAGAACTATATATGGGCATTTTCGGATGAAAAAAAAAACATTCATTTTTTTTTTGGATGAAAATAACAATTATCGTCACTTGCGTCAGCAATAGTGTTTTATCATACCTTTTAGAGATGTACATATTTGTGCATGTACTTTTAGTTAGATGTACTCATGTAGCTATAGCATTTCATTATATTTTATTGTAAACATTTAATCAACAAAAATAAAGTGGATTGATGGTAGTGTATTTACATTCTCTTTTTAACATAAAAAGCCTGAATACAAGTTAACTCATCCATTTTCAGCATACACACTTTATAAATACACCAGTTTAAACAGCGATTCTTATTATACAAAAATGAGCTACCTTGACCTAAACTGAGTACAAACAAAGCAATTTCTTTTTACAACTTAAGGATCAGGCAAACAACCACACCATGGAAGGCATTCATATATACGGACTGATTATGCATAAGATGTTGACATCTCGATTTCTACTTGCTTATCTGCATAGCGCGCATTACATACTAGCTTATGTGGGTAATGCACAAGTTAATCAACAAAAACAATCAGCAATGATGTGGTAAAACCTCTTACCCCTTAGAGTGATTTGCTTGAGCATCGGCAGCAGAGTTGAACTCCTGAAAGCAATAAAATGACAAAATCAGCGCTTAAATGCCCTACCAAATGAACCCTAATTGTCAAACAGAATCATCATCTTATAGATCAGAGGTTTATAAAACCAATGGCTAACTAGTTAAACAGCCCCCACAAGTATATAAATGCAAAAAAAATTAAAGCAATTGATGGCTGAGTGATTCTTTAATTTATAGTAGCACTTACAATGGTATGTGTGTGTATGTACTTGCTTAATTACATGAATTGCGAGAAATTTGTTAGATTGATTGTTAGACAGTCATTGCCTTTCTTGTTGTAAAGCGTAATGGCATATTGAATTGCTAGTGCTATTGTATTGAGCTTACACTATTCTAAACAAAGAGAACTAATGTGTTTGGTTGCAAATTTGAGTAAAAGCATTTTACTCTCTATCAGTTTTTTAGATTTTAGTAGGAGTAGAGTTCTTAATTATACTAAAAAAAAATGTCTTCAACCCCTATAAGTGAGGAATAATAACCACAACAACTCACTAATATTTATTTTTCTGGACCCCCTACTTTTAGGGGGGTGAAGACATTTAATCATTGATTAATGTTTTTTTTAGCATATTTTAATTAAGACACATTAATAATGATAATGATAATCATAAATAAAATAGAAAAGATAATATATGTTCCAGCTCAAATTTGACAACCAAAACATGAGTTTGCTTTGAATTGTATATTACGTACATAGAAATGGTTGATCGTGATTGATAATAATAATAATAATAATGCAAGCATTCAATGTTGAACCTCAATCTGCACCTTACTTGCAAAAATTAAAATAAAAAGAATATATATATTATGGGTATTAGGAAGCCCTGTTCAAGTGTTAAACTTGCTATCTTGGTAATTATTTCCTGGTTGTTTGTTTCAGGTACGATTATTTCGATCTTAATTTCTTTTTATCAATCTAATTAATTTAACAATTCACTATCAATGATTGTATGAGAATCGCAACTAATTAATTAATCTCCTATACTATATTTTTGTGATTGTGATCATAGTGAACACTACCACACACGCCACTTCATGCAAACCAGAAGGCTCTCTTTGTGGGATATTCCCAGATAACAATTGTTGCCCTGGCTCTAAATGCAATTATCAAGGCGGAAACCATAGTGGACCTTGGTTTTGCGATCGGTGCCCAAGTGAAGGGGAACCTTGCGGTGTACTTGATCATTGTTGTCCTGGCTACTCTTGTGATGGCTATTTTAAAGGTAAATGCAGCCGCGAGGATAAGTCCAATGTGTCATCTCCTACGGCTCGTTCATATTAGAATTTTAGATTCCTAATTAATAACCATATTAATGTTTAATAAATTCTTTCAACTTCCTTTATTGAAATCTCCTACTATAACTAATGTCACTTCTCCAGGTTAACGGTTTTGGATTTTTTCCCTGTTGTGGCACTTTGTAAAGTCTATCATTTCATTAACCTTTCATTCCTTTAACTAGTGAGGAATGTTCTCCCTTTTACCTTTTTTTTTTCTTAATAATTTGTGCGTGAATTGTGATGAATATATATATATATATATATATATTGCTGGTTTCATAGTATTAACAAGATTGGCTTTAATTTAAGATTTTAGGATATGAATTTATGATACGGATTTTGGATTTGGTACGCCTGAACGTTTGGCTTTTTCATTTGTTATCTAATTTTTGTTTTTTGGGTTACATATGATATCATTGTACTTTAAATTTAGTCTATACCGTAACACTTCATCAAGTTTGCTTTATATTTTATGATTTATGTGCCATAAAATTGTTCCACTCAGGTTTTAAAAGGGATATTTAGGCCATAAAAGATAAAAATTATATCAAAATTTACCCACAATGATTTAGAATGCCTCAATTTGCGTCAAAAAATTGACTCGGTTTGCATATTTAGATTAGTTTTACGCAAAAATTATTTGGCTAAGGTTTTAGGGGGTCATTTTAGCCCTTAGGAGTTGATTTTGATGTCGGGGTTAAGAAAAATGGACCACAGATACCTTAAATTAATGTATTACTTAAAATAATACTTCATTTCAGTCTAACTTAAAAGTACAATGATTTTATGTGGAAACAAAAAAAAATTGGCTACCAAATGAAAAAAGTTCAAAGTTTAGGGGTACCAATTGAAAAAACATATTGTTTCAGGTTATGCAAATCATCAATTATTTTTATCATTTTGGGGGAATTATGACTAGGTCATAGCACGTGACCTCACACACACAATTCAATAACTCTCATAAACCTCATCAAGTCTTAGAGACAGTTCACCAGACCTCAACCAACAGGTCTGTGTATAATGAGAACATAAATGATTACTTCTATAAAATATAGTAGCACAACATTTTATTGTTATATAGTGGTACAACATCACAGAAGCTCATCCAAAATTACTGAAAAGAGGGTTCATGATTTCCTTTAGTCAAATCTAATGTAGAGGTAATTTTGGGATGCAAACCCCCGTAACAAGGTTGACATCAGTGCAAACAAGGCCTTGGCAGCAAGCAAATACGCCCTTGGGAGCACATATATTGCCCAACCCTTGGCATTCTTCTATTTTTTCCGACTCTGCTTGATTAGCTGATGTTGGAACTGCAGGTTCATATTGACAATAGTCATTGACCATAGCCTATATATACATATATATATATATATGGTATTGTCGCTCACACAAATAACAAATTAAAGTATCATATACGTGCACGTACTACATATACAATAGATTTTAATTTACAAAAGGTTTTAAAAAGTTTCAAACACACATGTACAATAATTATCATTCTGATTTGGTTATATGGTTATTAACCAGATCAAATGGCGTTATTGTAATTAAAAAGTGTATGAAGGTCATACATGCTAAAAAAATCATTTTGTAAGTTCATGTATTATTTTCCAAAAAAAAATATACACACAGTGATTTATAAGAAATTTTCCTTTATAGCTGAAAGCTCAACCTTGATGAATAGATGTAACCTATAATGCTCTAAATAATAATTATATCTTCTAAGTCTTATATGAAATTTCGATGAGTTTAAAGTTATCATAAAAATAAAATCAAATTCTAATTGGTTACTAAAAATCTGTTTTTCTAGCTAATGTAGTTGTTGTAGAATAATATTATTGTGTACCATGTGTGTATGCAATAATCATTTTTAAATTAATTAAGTATTTGTATTCTTACCATAATTTTGACGAGCTTCCCCAAATACGCATATTAGCTATATTAAACTCCGTATTAAAGTTGGTTTTAATTTTTACAAATTAGGTGGATATTAGTATCAATTTTTCATTTTTAACTTGTGCAAAAGTTAATTTGTTAAAAATAAAATAATTACTCCGTATTAATTTATTACTCCGTATTTAACAATTTGAAGAAATACAACAAAATAACTCATATTTGTAAAGAAATGGTAAGGGAAAAAAAGGACCATAAATGGAGGATTCAAACCTGATAGAGTAAGTAGAAGAAGTGCAAATATAATCATAGCCACAATAGTGTAGTTGATGTGAAACTTTGCCATATTATTAATAAGAATTATTAGATGATATTTATTTAGTGTATGATCGATATTATTATATGAAATATAAAGCACTTAAGCAAGTAAGGTTATGTTACTATTGTTGATTTTATGATTCATTTTACCTCAACATGGTATACGTTATTTATAATGAATGAGGATTTCGCATTATATTATATTATATAATACAAAAATTAAAAGAAATTATAATAGCCATCATTCTGTTATAAACTTATCAACATTGGAATGCACCATCATTTTGTTATAAGCCTAAATGATGTTTCTTTATTATTTAACTTTAGCCGGAAATACATCACATTTTGTATATATTATTGTTACATAATCACGTACCCATGTGTTTGCTTCAATAATATTATGGGAACATCCATAATTGTGCTTATTTTAGGGAGAAGATGATTTGATGATATTTTTTCTTGAATTTTAAAATAAATTAAAATAGATGAGGCTGAATGCTAGTTTAAGGAATGTTTAATTTAGCGAGGAAAACTTTCTAAGGGTCTGTTTATATCAACTGAAAGCAGTTGAACTGAACTGATTAAAGTTGAACTGAACTGAAATTTTTTTGTGAAGGATTAATGATTAGCAAAATAAAAGAAGAGCTGAGCTGAAATGAACTGATTTTAATCTGAAGTAAACAAATTCTAAACCTAAAGGAAACAATTATAAACTTCGACCTCTATGGATTTTGACTCAAAACTTTCACTGAAATATGCCAAAACGACTCAACAAACTGGACTACTATAGAGTTCCCTATGAACCTTGTTCCCGAGAAGTTGTATGTTCCCACAAACAATTTCATTCTCTTTGACCTTAGACTATATTCCAAGTCTTTCTTTCCTCTATGTTTTAAAGACTTCCACGAAGTCTTTGACACCTTAGACTTAGTTAAGTTTAACTCAACACTCAAGAACTCCGCTCAAAATCCTTCTCACGATTACAAGAGTCCAATCAAAAATTTCAAAACCTTTAACAAGTCCCCTATATACTTCGTATTAATAGAGTTCACTCAAGCTCACCCCTGCTTATTGTTTAACCCATACGGATGGTACATGCACGAAGTACAAACTCTTTATTAAACAAAAATTATGAATTAGAAAAAACATGTTATTAGGAACAGTCGACCAGAAGTAGGAAAAACATAGTCTCTTTACGGACTCATGATTACTGATAGAGATAGAATATTCATCAAAATATTCTATCCGTAGATTTATGATATTATATTTAGAAATAACGGTTATTTCATCATATACCCTTGAACTATTGCAATATGAATGAAATACCCCTGTTGTTTTCAAAATGCACCATATGCCCTTAAACATTTTATTAAATTCATGATGTACCATTATTTTACTAATTTTTATTTAATTACCTTCAAATCAGCCAAATAAATTTGATTAATTGTTAATTGTATTGATTTAAACCAATTAATTATACGAACAAATTAATTATACCTACTCATCACTATAACCACCTCTCTTCCTTCACCACCCACTCGCCACCACCTCCACTTAGTCACCACTACCACTAATTCACTGCCACCGCCCATCACATAGTCACCATCAACACCGACGCCGCTCAAGTTAAACCACCACTAGAAAACCACTCAATTATCGCCTCTCTTTCGGTCACCACCACAAAACCATCAAATTAAACCAACGAACACTTTGATTCAACCATAGATACACTTTAATTCAAATTCAATCATAGCTACACTTGCATCACATAATCAAAAACTTCGATTATATTCAACACTTCGATTCAAATTAAAGCATAGCTATACTTTGATTCAACCACCATTCGAATTTGGATATTAAATTTGGGTGGTTTTCGAATTTGAATGATCTTATCGGGTGGTAAATGGAGGTATTGAATTTGAGTGGTTAAGGGTTTGTGTGGGTGTCGATCGATAGAGTTGAAAAACGTTACCGATTTGGTGGCGCTTTGCCTTGTGGTGGTCTGGATGTTAGAGATGTCTGGGGTGGGATTGAGTTTCTAGAGGTTTGAGATGTTTGTGGTGACTAATGAGGGAGGGTGGTGGTGGAAAAGATAGGTAAGGAGAGAGAAAGATATGGTGGTGATTGTGTGGTGATGAAGGAGTGGTGGTTTTGGGTAAAAATAATTTAGATAATTAAATCAAAAAATTAAATCAAATAAACTGTTAATTAATATAATTCAATAAAGTAATGTTAATTAATATAGCAGAAAAGAATTTAGATAATTCAATAAAGTAATGTTAATTAATTTAATTAACTGTTTATTTGATTTATTTTTTTTTTATTTGTGGATACTTAAAATAAATCTAACGAAATAAGGTTATCATGTGAATTTAGTAAATTTTTTAAGGGCATATGGTGCATTTTGGAAACAACGGGGGTATTTCATGCATTTTGCAATAGTTCAGGGGTATATGGTGAAATAGCCGTAGAAATAATATCTTATGTAAAGTAGGATATATTTATAATATCGTTAGGATAATATTTAGGAAACTATATTCTTTGTTATTGTAACCCTATAAATATGATCAATGGAAATCACCCTAATCAAGGGAGTTTTACACAATCTAACATGGTATCAAGAACAGGTTAGATTTTGGGTTCTTCTAAAAATAACCGGTGGGCAGGTGTTAAAACCACCGGCAGGATTCACAAACAAATTCTCTACTGGTCTACCACTACTCTTCCACAAATGAACACTTTCTTGCTCTTCTAATTCCCCTTCCTACTTCTAATAGTAAACCAAATTAAAGACACCTGCTACCTTACTCCATGCATGGTGATCAATTCACTGATTCCTTTATTTGCTTAGGCGTGCCTAATGCATAGCAAGTCTTTACTCCCTTCTTTTCCATCTTCATGGCTAAGTAGTATGTGTTTGATTTATTGAGACTTTGAGAGAGTTACTCTAATTCATTAGAAACAATTATTCCGTTCTCCTCTTAATTAAGTTCGTCCGTAATTTAATCTCATGCAATCTACAATCAATGTTCTAGCCTCCGCATACTAAGTGAGCTATTGTTTTTTTTTTTTTTTTTTTTTGTGTTGGACAAGATGAACATTCATCATTTTGCTTGTATATTTTCACACATTAATGTGGTCACCTCCCCTTTTCTTCCACGTAGCTAATGTTTTTTCCCTTTGCACAACAATCTGTGACCAACAATATGAAAGTCCAACACCAAAGGTAGCCTCATGGGCTCGTAGATGCATGAATGTGATTTCCTTCAAATATATATATATATATATATATATATATATATATATATAAAGAGGATCATGTGAAAACTGTTTTCACCGTGAAAACCACAAAAAAAGGGTACAATAGATGTATAAAGGGTACATGTACTTCATTAATGACATTTTCATAAATAATAAAAAAATCATAAATAATCTTAATATGTACCGCTTTAAATCTTATATGTACCCCCTTTTTTGTGGTTTTCACGGTTTTCAGCAAACTTAAGGTTTTTAGTGGATCCTTACTCTCTCTCTCTCTCTCTATATATATATATATATTTTTTTTTTTCTAGATGCTATGATTTGATCCCCTCTTCTCCTATGGATCCACAACTTGGCCAATATCTACCACTGCACGCGGCCCTTCTCCTCTTCCTCCTTTGGCACAGTAGCGCTCTATTCTCCTCTACGTAGATTTTGGCACTTGCTCTTCATCATCATTAACACACTATTGTTGCTACTATATTTGATCGTGGGTTACCTATATTATCCTACACAATTCGATGCCTCCTTCAGACGTAGATTTGATCCAGTCAAAGCGTCCACTTTTCTCCCGCTTCGACTGCGGGGGTGTGATAGAGATAGAATATTCATCAAAATATTCTATCCATAGATTTATGATATTATATTTAGAAATAATATCTTATGTAAAGTAGGATATATTTATAATATCGTTAGGATAATATTTAGAAAACTATATTCTTTGTCATTGTAACCCTATAAATATGATCAATGGAAATTACCCTAATCAAGGGAGTTTTACACAATCTAATAGTTACGTTGAAACTATGGAGAAGTAAGGTTTCGTACTTTTTTATATACTATGTACACTTTTCTCCCTTTTCACTTCAAAAAAATTGCCTCATAACGATGGGCCAAAACTGTCTCCAAATCTTCAAATTTCGTCACCATCGGGGTTTACAATAGAAGTGGAGATGGATATCATGAATGGGTGTTTATTTTGAATATCATGAACTGTCTTATTGCTTACATTTTCAATTTGTTATCAAGTTTCACATCAACTTATGTTATATAGTCTTGGGACCATATTTTTCATGATTTATGACTTGTTCATGCAAATCTCAAGACCCATACTTATATATTTATCATATATTTACACTAGTACCCAAACCTAATGGTACTCAACGTAGTTCAAACAAATTACAATCTATTTTCTATTAATAATATATACCCCGGAGGCCCGGAGTAGTATTTTTTCCAAGAGGTGGCTAATATCTTTTGTGACACTAATTTTTTCAACTATTTCAACAAACATTATTAAATAAATTTTATATATTGCACCATCAATGGTTATTTTGAATATCCTAACAGAGTTTATATATTATATATCATTATCTTTGATTCTCCTTTAACAGAATCCATAAATGCAATAAATTTGTTAGTGCTGGATATGGGCAATCTAAAAATTTAATTGTTATAACTTACGTATGGTATGAGATTAGAAGATTAAAGTATTAAACTATATTTATAACTTAGTATATACGTAAGGCACTCTTAATTATGAGAATGTTAGTTATCATGCAATCATATTCATTCCTTATTTTGAAGTCTTATAAATATTGTGTTCTTTGAGCCAATAATAATCAAAAAATCAATAACCTACAATAATACAATATATTCAATGGAAAGGTTTTCCATCAACTTTGGCTTCATAGTCACTTTGTTCATAGTTTTCACCCTACACAAATCACTTGCTCAAATCAATCCAACATGTAGGAATGTAACACAACTTTGTGCAAATTATGCTGATTACACTTGTTGCCAAGGATTAAATTGCATTGGTGACTTTGACAACCTTCCCGGTGGTATAGGTGTATGTGCGCCGATAGGCCAAGCACCTACACTACCAACAACTTGTCAAGAAAATCTCCAAATTTGCCAACCTTTCGGTCCTTACAACTGCTGCCAAGGGTTAAAGTGTGTTGATTCTCGAACACTTCCTCCAATAGGCGGCATTAGCTTTGACAAATTAAACCTTCCTCCAGGTTTTGGTGTATGCGTCGGCTTATTACTAACCAAGTAATAGTGGTAATAAGGCGACGCATACAATATAAGGTTTGAGTTTCATAGCATTAAAGTTGTGAGCTCAAACCCACTTGTTAACTAGTTATTAATCTTGAACGAGTCTTGCCTACTAAGTTGGGCTTGACTGACATGTGAAAGGTTTCGTTCCATTTGAAGAACTTCTCATTACAAATAAAAAAAAATGTACGTAGTATATGCAATAATGCATAACCTTTACTTTCAATATTGTAACAAAAATATGCAATTACGTATGCCCATTTTTTAGCTATTGTCATCTTTACTAAGTTGTAATGCATAGGTTGCATGAATTGTTTCTCAAACAATTATTGTGCTGCTCAAAGTGTAGTAAGGGGGTTGAAATATGATTGGAGTGACTGATATTTGATCTTCATATCTATATAACTTAAGAAGTTTATTTATTTATTTATTTATTTTATCATAGAGACTTTCCATTTGGTATGATTTATTTTACAGAGTATATTTTATCCTAGAAGATAGACCATTGGTTATACACTAGTTAATTGGGATTACAATTGAAGCCTTTTTTGTAATTTCACCCCAATGTAATTTTATCAAGTACTAATTTGATTATAGGATTACAACGTAATTTTTGTAATTTGAAGCCAATGTAATTTCACTAAAATTACGTGATTATAGGATTACAATTGAAGCCTTTCCGTATCAAGTACTAATCCGTTGTAATTTGATTATAGGATTACAATTGAAGCCTTTTTGTAATCCGTTCTAAAATTAGAGATGGAAAAAATCCGTTTCTAAAGTTGAAAGGTGTGTCGCGCACCTAACAAAAATATCCTAACTTTTCCTCCTAACTAAGTAGTCGGGCAAATAAGGGTCGAATCCCAAGGGACTAAATGGTTCAAAGTTGTCGAATTTGATTCTACTTTATATTAAGCAAGTAACAATTTAGAGTTGAGATTGATTAACTATTCTAACACTAAAACAGACTAATAGAAATACAATGATTAAATTCAAGGAATAAAAACACCTAGAGTTAGGCACCACCACTAACACAATTGTCACAAGCAATTCATACCTAGGGATGGCAGTTCACCCCGCCTCCGAACCTATTCCGCCCCGCTCCGAGGCTAAAAATCCGCTGCGACCCCGCCACAAAAATAATCCGTGTCAGAGTCGGATTCGGATGCTAAAAATAGTCCGACAAATAATCCGACATCCGACGGATGTTTGACTCCGACTTTTATTATTATTATTATGCGATAAAAGTTATTTTTATTAAATTTATATGATTTTATTAGGTTTTTTTTATTATTTATTGAGAGAGTTGAACCCAAGATCTTGGACAATGGACATGGAAAGATTTTAACCACCAAAGCAAACATCATTTTGCATTATGTTTTTGTAGCAAAATATATTTAAACTACTAATATTATTAGTATAAAAAGGTAGCTTAAAATTGTTCATATCAAGAATTGAACTTGAGACTTTCCACATACAATATGAAAGTTTTACCCACTAAACCAAGCATTACTTTTGTCAATGTATTGTAGGAAAACATATTTCAACTATTAATATTATTATTATTATAAAAAGAAAAATTGAAGTTACTCTTAGCAAGGATTGAAGTCAAGACCTTGTACATAAACTATGAAGGCTTTATCAACCAAAGCAAACACTACGTTATATAATGGTTATATAGCAAAAATTTATTTAAACTATTATTATTATTATTATTATTGTTGTTGTTGTTGTTGTTGTTTGTTGTTGTTGTTGTTATAACTCACTTGAAGATATTTATTGCATTATTTATAAGTTTGATTGATATCTATGTTTATTTTTTTAGGAAAATTAATTTATTAATGAAAAAAACAACGTCTAGAATAATGAAGTAATTATGTAATGGACTAATTATAGATCTGAAATCTGATTTGACACCGGATAATTCTTCATCAGCGAACCAAAATGGATTTACGGACATTCAATAAGAACAAAAACGCGCTAACATTTGTCCAAGGGGAAGAGATCTATAGTTGTTGTTTTGCGTTCATAAGTTGAACTATGAACAATATGATTATTTTTATGTATTTATTAATTAGATTATTATTGTCTTTAATTGTTATGACGTAAACTCCAAAGCCTAAATCCCAAACCCTATACACTAATTCATAGTAAGACATAATATTAGCATATATATATATATTTAATTATAGCTATATAAATTAACTTTTATATATACACTCTAGAATAATAAGTTTACTTATTTATACAAATATAGTCATCAATATATTATTATTATTATTATTATTATTATTGTTGTTGTTGTTGTTGTTGTTATATATAACTCACCTGAAGATATTTATTGCATTGCTTATAAGTTTGTTTGATATCTATGTTTATTTTTTTTAGAAAAATTAATTTATTAATGAAATAATCATACGTCTAGAATAATGAAGTAATTATGTAATGGACTAATTATAGATCTGAAATCTGATTCGACACCGAATAGTTCTTCATCAGCGAACCAAAATGGATTTACGGACATTCAATAAGAATAGAAACGCGCTATCATCTGTCTAAGGAGAAGAGATCTATAGTTGTTGTTTTGCGTTCATAAGTTGAACTGTGAACAATAGGATTATTTTTATGTATTTATTAATTAGATTATTATTGTCTTTATTGTTATAACGTAAACTCCAAAGCCTAAACCCCAAACCCTATACACTAATTCGTAGTAAGACATAATATTAGCATATAAAGATATATAATTATAGCTATATAAATTAACTTGTTATGTATACACACCAGAATAATAAGTTAACTTATTTATACAAATGCAGTCATCAATATAGAAAATTTTGGAATTGGATACACTGAATATATGTTCGATCAGTATACATATTAACATTTTATTAACTTATATATACTAACACAAACACACAATTTTAAATGAACTTTTTAATATTAATTTACTTATCAATAATTATGAATAAATTTTCTCGTTTAAAAAGTTACTTATGTAATACAATTACTTATGTAATATAACTAATTAAAATGAAAAGAAATTTCTTAAAAAATAAAAAGAAATAAAAAAAATAAAAAGGAACTCAAAGCTACAATATTGGTTTTAAAAGATAAAACTAAATTACAAAAAATATTTAAAAAAAAATGCCAAAAGTAAACCCTAAATTACAGGTCGCCCTTTTTCTTGCTCTCTTCCTCCCTCCCTATATCTTATTTTTCTGAAATCTCAAAAAAAAAAAAAAATCGGTTTGTATCAGTGTGTATGAAGCCCAAGAGGTTTTGATCTTCCCTTTTCCCTCACGACGACGACGACAAAGAAGACACAAATAGAGACGAATATTTGGTATTTTTCTTAATGAGGTTTCGAATTTCTGTATAATTTAGATTTTATGTTTTGTTTGTTGTTTCTATATAATTCAAATAGTGCGGTTTGCGGTATTCAGATTTTATCTTCGTTTGTTATGTTGAATACCCTGCAACTGGGACTGAAGCCCTTCTTATGGGTATTCTTCTTAAAGGGTTTAATTCAACTAGGACTGAAGCCCTTCTTATGAAAGCAATATTCATAAAGAGACTTCCCAAGTATTACCATCACAAACTTCTAATTCTAATGGTAAGAGGCCTATGGAGGATGTGGGGAGTTCGGAAGTGGTGGATTTATGGGCCTAACATTGTCAATTAGAATCACCTAAAAGAGCAAAGAAATGTGAAGTGGAAATGTATTTTGAAGAAGAAAGGATTAAAGATAATGGTCATTTTGATCTTTTAGTTTAGTGGAGTGCGCAATCACTCAAGTACCCTACACTTTCTAGGATTGCTAGAGATATCCTTGCGATTCCTATTTCTACCGTTGCTTCCGAGAGTTCATTTAGCACAGGTGGTAGAATTGCTGGATCTCAACGTAGTAGACTTCTTCCAGACACCATTGAAGCCTTGATGTGTTTTAATGTGTCTTCAAAGTTGGAGGCGTTTAGAATATAAAGGTATATTTCAGTTTCAATAATTTTTCATAATACGATATTTAAACTTCGTCTCTTTTTTCATTGTTAAATTTTACTTAATTTCTATTGTTGCTCACTTGAAGATGCCAATGGGAAAGTTTTTGACATAGCAACTATTTTTGAAGATGAAGACGTGAGTGATGCAAGTGTTGAGGATGAATGAAAAAAGTAGGTAATTATGGTAATATATTTTCATGAACTAATATATTTATGAAATTTTTATTTGAACTTAAGTTATAAATTTACATTGTTTTGTTTATCATAGGTTCATGGGCCAATGATCTAATGGTGAATTGGTGATGTATTCTAAGTTGGAGACTTGACTACTTGAGAAATTGCTAAGGAAGATTGAATTGAAGATTTGAAGAATTTAGTTGTATTTTTTATTTATTTAGAATTATGTTATTTGGATATTTATAATTTAAATGGTTGGATGTATAATTGAGTATTTAAGTACTTTATTGTAATGTTTAGATAGTTACTAATCGAACTCTTGGATGAGTTATACGTAATTGTGTACTTTGTTGTAATGTTTGGATAATTACAATTTGAATGTTGAGTTGTTAGTATGAATTTTATTTGATTAAACAAGTTTTAATAGTAAAAGAATTGAAGGTAAAGGGCGGTCGGAGTCGGATGTCGGAGTCGGAGTCGGAGGGGGGTTGGCGGAGTCGGAGTCGGATGTCGGTGGCAAAATTTGCCTCCGCCTAAAGTCGGAGTCGGATTATGGATAATCCGCTCCGAGTCCGACCCGTTGCCATCCCTATTCATACCCCAATTTAATCGACTAACTGTTTAAGAGAAAAGGTAACCCTATAAAATACCACAAACCTCTCCCGAGTATCTATGGCTTCCTTAATTTGCAATCAAGCCTACTCTAGTGGAATCATGCAAATCAAAGACTTTAATCACAAAACCCTAACTTTCTAACAATTCATTCTACCTACTCCCTTGGAGAATTTCATGTTCTTAATTGAAATATAAATATTCAAATTCATCAATACTCAATTCCCATTGTGATAAAGACAATGAATTCATAACAATACCAATTATCTGTAATCTAGTATTGGCATAAGCACAATCAATTAAGCGTGAACAATCAACAATTAAATTGGGGATTTTACAAAATTGCTCAAGAATCAATCATGGCTAGGGCTTGACCTAACCCTAGATTAATAAAACTACTCACACATAATTGTTGAATAAACAAAATAAATATTAAAAGAAAACATGATTAACAACAATAAAAAGAGAATAGAGAAAAGGAAATATTACTTGAATTGATGAAATTTACCAAATCACTGTTGCCAAAAACCAAAAGTTGAGAATTGTGTGCCAAAGAAAACTAAGGAGAACTAAAACTTTTTCTAAAAAAACTGATGTTGAAGTATGTGTGTAGAATAGGAATAAAACTCCCCTCTAAAAGCCTATTTAGATGCTAGGAATATGAAGAGTTTTCTCCATCAAAGAAGAGGCCGCAACCAGGGTGTGGCATGTGGTATTAGGCCGCAACTAGGGTGCGGAGTAGGCTGCCATTTTGTTTCAAAACACTTCAAAAACAAGTGGCCACAACTAGGTTGTGGCAAACTAAGTCTTCCACAACCATGTTGCGGTAGGTATTCATGAGCAACTCTTTTGAAGCTTTTCACCATCATAAACGCCTTGATTTGTCCATTCTTTGATCAGCATCCACTTAGCTCTACTCGCATCTCCAATAATCCTAGCAAAAGCACCTAAAACCTACAAAAACAAAGCAAAATACACCCGAGAAGAGCAATAGCAAAGTATGAAGCATAATGGCTCAAGAAAAAGTTGAAACTATGGGAAAAGTAAGATGAAAACACAAAAATTTAACATAGAAATATGAGTATAAAATGGTGTTCTCAAAAGTAGAGACGGATATCAAAATTCCATCTCTAAAATTGGAGACAAAAAATGTAGAGACAATAAAATTTTTCAAAAGTAGAGACGGGTTTTGAAATCTGTCTCTATTTTTTCCTTTAATTATGTACAATTCTATGCATATATATTCAACAAAGAGCACTTAGTAGAGTTGGCTTGAGTTTAGTTAAGTGACTTTGAGGTCACAAGTTTCATTCTTACCAACAGTGATTTAGAGAATGTAAAAAAAAAAAGTTAATTTTTTACGACGAGGATTTTAGCAACGGATGAAATCCGTCTCTAAATCCATAGCTAACCCTCAGTAGAGACAAATTTTGGGTTACTAGAAACTCTTTTTTTTTAGTAGTGAATTCAGTTTAGTTTAGTTAAGCTCTATTATGTTCTGTTCGATTCAGTTCAGTTCAGCTCAGCTCTATTCAATTCAGTTCAGTTCAGTTCATCTCCATTAAAATTACTACTTCATTTCAGTCCACTTCAGTTCAGTACAACTCAATTCAGTTCAGTTCGGCTCATTTCGGTTCAGTTCAGTTCAGTTCAACTCCTTTCAGTTCAGTTCAGCTCACCTTTGTTTTAGTCCAAAAGAGCAGGGCCTTAGATGGGGGTACGTAATCATTTCTCTAGAAAATCTTCCATTTGGGTCTGTTTACATTTATTGAAAACAAATGAGCTGAATTAACTTAAATTGAAATGATTGGAGCTGAACTGAAAGTTTTTAGTTTGGAATGATTTTTAACTATATCGTTATTGATAGTTTATATTTTATGAAAGAAAAATCAGTATTACATTTTCATATGTGGTAGTTTCATATTTTGTGGATGGTAAACCACTTATAATATATGGTATTTTCATATTTTCATGAATGATAATCCACTAATATTTTTGTAGTATGAAAAGATGTTCCTGAAATTTACAAAGGAGTGAGAAATCCTCGAGATCATACGAAGATATTTACTTGACTTAGAAATTTATATTCCTTCTACGACTATATGATTAAATAAAACATCATCTACAAAACAAACATGTTCCTCTATGCACAATGTCATGCGAAATAATATTTCTTTGAACGCCGACATGCAACGACGGTGTAATCCAAAAACAACATTTTAGGGAGTGCCCAAATACGATTATGCACCCTCTAAATAAAAGTGTTTCGTATTGTTGGTTAAATGTAAATATGGCATTATAAAATTTATTAGAAATTAAATATAGTATTCATATATCTAACATAGAAATGAATAAAAAGCCAAAATATGATTTAATTATTTTTTTTAAAAAAGTGGGCATTCCCAAACAATGAGTAAGTATATACAGTAGTATTGGACAATGAAAATTGGACATCTCCAATCTATATTTGGGAGTTCTCAACAAATATTAGGCATGTCCAATCTATTGTTTTTTACATCATCGTTGGGCGTCGGCGTTTACAAAATTTTTACATGCGAAAATTATATTCAAAGATATTGAATAATAATAATAATAATAATAATAATAATAATAATAATAATAATAATAATAATAATAATAATAATAATAATAATAATAATAATACAATGT
>PYUH01000504.1:36921-77143 GCA_016808085.1 Suaeda aralocaspica | reverse complement strand
TTTTTTTTTTTTTTTTTCTGTGCTAAGGAGGACAAACCTAACAACACAAAAAACTAAAAAACAAAAACAGAAAGACTACAAGCTAACTGGACGTGGCCAAGCCACTCCTTGAATGTCATCAGCGATTAAGTTTTGGAGCTCCCTTTCCAATCCTTCCCACGTCTTAATCCTATCTTGTTGGTCTACTCATTGGTTCACTAACTAGTTAGTCGGTCGATTATTTTCGCGGTACACGTGAATAATCTCCACTTCCTAGTTATTGTCTTAAAGTAGTTCTCTGCAGTGACTAATTAGGTGGACGCATTCTCCATTGTAGGGAGTCTCACTCTTGAGCGCTGAGACACACGCCTTATTATCCATTTGTACAATTAGTTTTCTAATTCCTTGTCCTTTCGTAATCTCAAGTCCCATTCCCACTACCTTTAGCTCTGCCTTGTACGCGTAGCTTTGTCCAAACTTAGAGGAGAAGGCAAAAGAAACTCTTCCCTGATAGTCTCTAATTAGGCCACCCCCTCCCGCCGGTTCTGGCGTTCCCCTTGCTGCTCCATCCGTATTCAAGGCAAACCAGTTTGATGGTGGTGGTTGCCATCTTACGTATATAGTGCCTTGTCTTGGTCTTTCTCCTGGACTTCCGTAATTGATTGCTTCAAAGGCTCTTTGAGCTTCCACCATCCTTGCTTGTAAGAAGCCCCTTACATCTGTGGGTATCTGATTACCTCTTCCATTCACTTCTTCATTTCTCCATCTCCATATCCACCATAATATAGTCGCGAAGCTTGCAGTCCAAGAGTCATCAATCCTTTTGTCGTGCCTCTTGATATTATGGTATACCCATTGTTGGATTTCTCCTACCCAGAATACAGGTCGGTTAGTACGTCCTCCTACCACTCTCCAAACATGTCTTGCAGCTGAGCAGTCTCTAAGAAGGTGAATTGTAGTTTCTTCACTCGCACCACAACGTTGACATTGTGGGTTTATGTCCAGTTTGTGTTTCACTCGGTTTGCATTACTCAAGATTTTGTCCAACAGAACAAGCTACACAAACATTTTTATTCAATGTTGTGCTTTAATGTCCCACACTGCCTTCCAAAGGGCTTCGTTATATGGGCCAATTGCATCGTTCTTTCGCATGAGCTTCATTGCTAACTTAATTGAGAAGGTACCATTTGACGTGCCGCCCCAATAAATGAGGTCTCATCTTGTTTCATCTACTGCCAGTTCGTAGCTTTCTATTTGTGCTAGGGCCTGCTCAGGTAATAGGTTTGCAAACAACTCCCATTTCCATCCATTATCCTTGTCCCACATTTCTTCTACCGTAGCACTGAGTATATCACTTGGGATTTCTCTTATTGCTAAAGAACATAGGGGTTCAGTTGTTGCCCATTTATGATCCTAGAATAGAGTGCGACGCCCGTTATTAATTGCAAAGTGCGCTCCTGCATTTATGTTAGCTGCATTGTCTGTTATACCACGCCATACATTCGACATATTTTGCTTCGGAGAGAACATCTCAAGGTCACATCTGCCCTTGCAATATTTTTCTCTCAAAACTCTTGACCACAATGTATTGGGGTTTGTGAGGACTCTCCATCCTAATTTCGTTAGGAAGGCTGCATTTGCTTGTCGTGAGGAGACTATGCCTAGTCCCCCTTCCTCTTTCGGTTTCTTTAGTTGCTCCCAAGAAACTAAATGAATTTTCTTTCTTTCCTCATTGCTGCCCCAAATAAAGCTTCGTGTCTTCCTATCCATACTATCACACATTGTTTTATGGATTTTTGCCGTTTGCATCGAGTAGTAGGCTAGTGTTGAAAGGGTGGATTTTACCAAAGTTGTTCGTCCAGCACGAGATAAATATTTTGTTTTCCACCCCGCTAACCTCTTATCCATCTTTTCACACAGGTGTCCAAACGTTTCTTTAGTAACTCTGCTTGTAATGGTTGGCATCCCAAGGTAGGTTCCAAGGTCATTTGTAGCCTCCATGCGTAGTTCACCACAAACTTTTTGTTGTTGTTGTTCCGTTACATTTGGTGAGAAGAAGACTCGTGATTTGCCTAAACTTACTTTTTGCCCCGAGGCTTGACATAAGCTCTCTAAGCATTGCTGAATAATCATGGCTTGTTCCTCTGAGGCTTCCGAGAATAAAATAATGTCGTCGGCGAAGAAGAGATTTGAGATCAGTGGCCCATTTCTGCTTGCTCTAATCGGTTTCCACGCCCCACCTATGATTGATTCTTCGATTATGTGGTTAAGTCTCTCCATGCAAAACAAATAGGTACGAGGACAAGGGGTCCCCTTGACGTACTCCTCTGCTCGGGGTGAAGGCGTTAGTGGCCTCGCCATTCCAAAGTACCTGCATTTTGAGGTTGTGACACATTCCATAATAAATTCAATTAATAGTTGCGGGTAGTGTATTTCCATCAGCGTATTTTTAATAAAATCCCATCTTAATCTATTACAAGCCTTTTCGAAATCAATTTTAATGGCCATGTACCCTTTCCCGCTCCTTTTGTTTTTCATTGTGTGCAGGACTTCTTGGACTATTACGATGTTATTTGTGATTTGTCTCCCTGGCACAAAGCTTGTCTGCTTACACGAAGTATATTCGATTGACTATTGCTTTTGTGATGATCTTGTAGGCAACATTGCAGAGCCTTATTGGGCAGAACTGTGAGGTGGTTGTCAGGGCGTCGACTTTGGGGATTAAGACAAGAAATGTGTCATTCAAGTTTGTTGGAAGTCCCTTTCCTTCTAGAGCTTTAATAACCGTCTCGTATACATTGTGTTTAACCAATTCCCAATTTTTTTGGAAGAATAATGCTTGGAAACCATCCGGACCAGGGGCTTTCAGAGACCCCATTTCTAATATCACTTCATCGATATCAGTATGGGTGAAGGATCTAGTCAAGTTTTTCCAAGCTTCATTCGTGAATTCGGGAAAAATATCCACTGGGACATACGCAAGGTTCATGCTACCTTCATCATGAAAGAGATTTTTAAAGTAATTCACAAATTGATTTTTTACCTCTTCCTTTTCATGTAGCCACTCGTCATTAGTGTTCTGGATTGAGGCGATTTTGTTTCTCCATCTTCTCGCTATCGTACTTAGGTGAAAAAAGGTTGTGTTTCGATCTCCATCCCTAATCCATTCCACCCTTGCTTTTTGGTACCATAGCATTTCTTCTTGTTCGAGAATTTGGTCTAACTCCTTCCTGAGTTTATGTTCGAGTTTGATTAATCCCCCATGTCGATTAGAAACCAAGGCCTTTTGAATTCCTTCAATACGGGCACGTAGTCTTTGTTTTTCTCAGAAGATATTGTGGAAGGTCTCTTTGTTCCAGTTTTGTAATTTGTCTGCCAGCTTTTCGAGCAATGGGACTAATGCTTCTTTTCTTTCCCATGAAGCTTGGAGGAAGCCTTCGAAGCTCTCATGTGTCTGCCATGCAGCCTGGAACCTATTGGAGCAAATCTATTAGACGATATGAGAACTGGGCTATGGTTTGATTGCAGAGCTGGTAGATGTTTAACTTTTGCATCCTCAAAGGAAGTAGCCCAGTCTCCATTGCATAGGGCTCTATCTAGGCGTGCACTCATTCGTGTCTTAGTGGAATTTCCTCTTGCCCATGTGTGTGCAGCCCTTGAAAATTCTATTTCTAATAATTCCATCCCCTCAATCCATTCATTGAATCTTTCTGTTCTTCTTGAAGTCGCATCACTATATGCGCTTCTTTCCCAGCTAAACCTTGTTTCATTAAAGTCCCCTGCGAGCATCCAAAGTTTGTTGTTCTGAGCTGCAAATTCCTCGAGTTCTCTCCATAGTTCTTGTCGTTTGTTTGGGTTTGGGCTTGGATAAATTGCCGAGAAGAACCATGGTTCCACTTTCCTTCTTTTGATTGTCATTGTGATACATTGATGCGATTTTTCAATGGGTTCTATTTCGACTTCTTCTGGTTGCCAGTAGATCCAAATTCCTCCACTAAAACCCGTTGCATCCATTCTAAAGTGGCCTTGGAAGTTCAGGATTAATTTGTTCAACTCTGCTGCCTCCCATATGTGTCTCAATTAGTACCACTACATGGGGTTTGTGAGTTCAGACTAACTCCTTGAGTATGGCAGCAAACTCTCTGCTTCCTGCTCCCTGCACGTTCCAGATGAGACAGTTGAATGGTAGGGATCTACATACGAAATGTGGCGGTTGGTTGCTCATGGGACTTAATTGTTTTTGGTTCATGCTTTGATATGCTTCAGTGATTAGCGTTATAATTCGTCTTATTTCATTGGGCACCTTCACTGTTACCACCATCTCCGGCGGTTTTGGCTCCGGCTCCATCCATGTTTCGAATATCAACTCCATGGCATGGGTCTGGGGGTCGGTTGTTATTAGGTAAGGGTCCTCTGTCAAAGTTCCCATACATAGTATTTTCACCGGTGGTACTGTTAGTGTTGTTGATCTGGGGAGTTGGCGAGGTATGAGTTCTAAAGCTGTGGGTTAGGGAATTTAATGTTACTTCTCCTCTCTTGAACGCACTAATTCCTCCTTCGTTGGCTCCGTTGATTTCATTTTCAGTTCCCCCTTGTTGGCTCGTGTTTGCTGGCTTAGATGAGTGCTTAGTAGTTAGCAGTTGAGAGAGGCTAACCTCTTTTAGAGGCTCTCGTATTCCTATTTTTTTGCTTCTCCATTCCATAATTTTTTATTTAGGGAAAGATTTTGTGCTTGTTTTTGCCATATTCTGCTCGTTTTCCTTGCCAAAATTGACTTTTGAAGATTGTTGGGAATCTTCTCCTAATTGTATTGTTGGTAACTTTTGACTTTCCTCCATAAAGTTGAATGTATTATCGTTATTATTATTACCCATATCATCAACGTTGTTTAAGGCTAAGAATCTTGAGCCTTTATTACTTTCCTCCCTTATGTTTTTGGAATTCAAAATTTGAATTTCCTTTTCAGGATCTCAGTTTAGCGCCAACTGTGGCCCTTGCTCTGACTTCGACGGGCGTCGGCGTCCCGGTTTTTTCACTAGCATCCATGATCCAAATTGTTCGTGATCTTCTAGGTCGTGTATTGGTTTCATCTGTTTGTCTGCGTTATGTGATTTATGGTTGTGTGTTCCCTCTTCATCTACTCGCATTCTATTTTCGTGATCCAGGTCTAGGCATTTGTCTTCTCCATGTCCTATTTTCTCGCACTTGAAGCATATCATCTTGATTCCTTCATATTGGATTTTCCATATCTTACCTTTCAGCCAGAATTTTGCCAACAATGGCTTCGAAATGTCGATCTCAACACTTGATCTCGTGAATTGTCCTCTGGTTGCTTGCTCCGTGTTGTTGTCTACCCTTAGGACCTTTCCAATTTTCGACCCTATTTTGTGCAGGAATTCTTTGTCAAAGTACTCAACTGGGAGTTTTGGGATTCTTACCCATGCTGTGAGGAAGCGTATAGGTTCGTTGTCCGGAATGAAGTTCAGTATCCATTTTCGGATGGTGAGGTAGTGGTCATCAATGAGCCACGGTCCTTGTGTTAGGACGAATTAATAGTCTTCACTGTTGGTGAATCTTTCTATGAAATACTCACAACCAATATCAGTTAGTGTCAGTTCGCCTTTAAGCAGCCATTTTTTCTTTAGTCTCTTAAGCAAAGTCATGTATCCTAGTTTTCCTTCATAAATTTTGATGATTAGTGAGTGTCTCCACGGTTGACGTATTCTTCTTTTTTCCTCCTTTGATAGCATTATTCTAGGGCATCGCTCATCTTGGGGTTCATCTTTTGGGATGCAATCGTCATCGGAATCGTCCTTTGCATCCAGGTAGAGATTAAACAAAGGGTTCAGTCTGGCTTGTTGGTTTTGTTCCATCGCACTTGCAGTCATGTCTCTAAAGGAGAGGCCTTGCCTATTACTGTTTTGTGGGAACTGGGTGTTCTGTCCGTCTCCCCCACTTGTGTGTGGGTGTGGAGGATCTCCCCTTTCATCAGTATTCATTTGTTGTTCTGATTCTCCAAACATCCAGTGTGTAATGTTTGTTGATTTTCGTTTGAATTTTTTATTTGATCTGCTGATTTGGTCTGTGATTTCAGTGGGAATTGGGTGTTATCTTGATTTTTCTCTCTCAATGTCCATTCTCTTATATTGAAGACTTCTATGTACCGAAGAAGTTTATGTTCTTTCACTAAACAATGAACATTAGTGGCCTAAAAAGAAAAGTTAAGAAGATATATAATGTTAGTCCATATAAGAAATTGTATGATCAAGGAGTAACTAGCATGTGCATGATTTTTTCTTTATTATAATTCAAGTAAAAGTTCATAAGAATTGCAAACATGGATACTCAATATTCATTTTAGGTAGAAATAACTTTTTGAATTTAAGATATCGGTAATGATTTTGTGAGAAACTCATTTGAATACTGTATTCATTATACGTCCATATTTTTGAGAAATTTCAATATAGAGATTTATATATTTGGGCATGAGGAAAAGATGAAAGTTTCATAAGAATAATTTACTTTACATGATACGTGGGATTGCCAAAAGAATTTATGGCTTAAGAAGTATATGAGATAAGTTTTGTTTGATTAAATTTATGCCCCCATATGCAAGAATTAAGGGAACATAGATGGTCAATTTTGTACATACATTAGTTTAATTATCAATGATATATTTATTGGAGTTGGCCACATGATATACTTAAAATTTTATAATGATACCAATACCATCCTAAAGATGGATATGAATAAATGTCATTGACCATATATTAACTATAAATGATCCAATAAGAATAAATGTCCTAAAAGGACAACGAACATCGGTTGCTAATGGACTTAAAGCATGCCTAAAGCATGTTAATTAGACCAGTAGATTATAGAGACAAGAATATTTTACAGAGGAAAGGAACGGCAATTGATAATGACCCCAAGAAAGTGATACATTTGATGGATCTCCTAATGAGATTATGTTTAGTAACATTGTTATGTACCAAGATTACATAAAATACTACAAAAGAGTAAAAAACAAAGTCCAATACGATCAGCATGTACCATGAATAATCAATGCTCCCGCTGAATATGAATGATTATTGGATAAAATATTAGACTTGTCAAATATAGAAAGAAACATATGTTAGTGTTCTTAGCTTGTATCACATCATATTAATATTCATGGCCCTGTATGAAGTATATAATAAAATGATCACTAGTGTTTGAAAACCAACAAAATCTTTAAAAAAAATGGTTGGATGTAAAAGCTTTCAAAAATGATTGAATGTACATGATAATTTAATCACACCAACCGATTAAGTTTAAAAATTACTTTTTATGAAAACTTGAAGTTTTAATTGATATGTAATTAATAATGTGCTGATGCTCTCCCGTGTTAGATACATGAAATGAATGGCAAGACATAACATTGGGATCGAACTATGTTTTGATTGTGAATTTTGAAAGTTTGTTTTGAAGCAAATTTCAAGAGATACTATATTGATTTTAAATAATATTTATATTATCGAAAGAGGAACGGATGGTAGAATATAAAAGTTGAATAAATTAAATTGTCAACTATTAGGTGACTAGAAGCTCACCAAATACATCGAACTTGTATGTTAAAATTTTGGGAAGGTAAAAACTCACTATCAAAGTCATTGGCAATCTAGAAGATCACCATTGGGTGGAGTTACATGCATACAAGTCATCTATTTTTATATAGCAATCCTCTTGGTTGGGGCTATTGAATGTTAGCACATAAGAAATAAGAAAAGAAAAAAGACAACTACACAATACATGTGTTCCCGTTCATAACGATCTCGATCAAGAAGAGACACAATTATGAAAGGTTTAGCAATAGATACAATTGCGATGTCTAGTGGTAATTTCACTCAAAAAGGCGGTGATGGTTTCATAGAAGAAGGTTGTCGCGGGAGTGTTATAGGAGTTGGTGGTGGTGGTAGTGTCAAAGGAGATAGTGGCGGTGGTGGTGATAGTTTTAGGTGGTGGTTTTACTAGAAGAAGGTGGGGTTATCTATCGAAAGGTTTATGGTGGTTTTTGGGTTAATTAAATTTGGTGGTTAATAATTTAATCAAATATGTTGTGTGGTAACCTTGTTTAATAAGGGTAATAAAAAGGTAAATTTGTACAAAATAGCCTACCCCAAAAGAAAAGGTTTGCTGCAGCTAAAGAGCAATTTCCTAAAATTGAAAATGTGGTTATGAAATACGGCCAAAAATCTATAGACGCCGCCCGATTTTTATATGAAATACATTATTGTTTACCAATAATGCCCTTATCCCCTCCACCGCTACCACCATGTCACTGCTGCCACATTGCCCCACAACTGCTGCTTCCACCACCACGTCCCATCCTACTACTGCCAGCATGAACACCCTATGCCACCGGCATAATTATTATAATTAACTTTAACAATTAATTAAAAAAACCTACAACCATCCCATTGCTTCCACCACTACTCACACCCTCTATTAACATCCAACCAAATAATTAACATGTAATTAAGCATTCTCATCAATAATTGGCATAAATTATCAATTCATTCATTAGTATATATATACTATTACAAATAATTATGGAAAAACAAACAAAAATAAAATATTGTGTTTGGATTTCGCGCCACCACAGTCGGAATGTTGGACCATGGCAATAGTAGAAAATCAACCGACATTGCCTCGGTTATTTAACCCATCATTTCATTGGTGGTGGCAGAAAATCAACACGCCACTTAAATTAACCAGAAAATAAAACAAAAGTCGACGAATTACAAAGGCGTTTTCTGAAGAGATGGTGGTGGCGTTGCTAGCTTAGCTTGAGTCTAACCATGTAAGGGGTGATAGTGTTGATGGCTTTTTATGGGTGTGAGGATGGTGGTGGCAGCCTTGCGTGGGTTGTAGTGGCGGTGGTGCTGTGAGGGATCGCATGATAGAGGGAGTGGAAGTGGTGGTGTGAGGGATTAGGGAATTCAGTAAATGAGATTGAAGAAGGGAGAAAGGATATATTAGAGAATTAGTTATGTATTTTAGGCGGTTCTTCCGAATTTTGAGGGCATATACTAGTTCATAAATTAAAAAAATTAGGAAGTATTTCATAATTTGTGTATCCGAGCGAGTAGGTCCACGTCTTAACCAAAAACACCTTCTTTTTTCTACAAGCAATAGTACAAAATAGATGTGAGCAATCACTTGCCTACAAATCACAGTCCAATGCAACCTCATCTCAGTGCCTCACAAGTCAGAACTCACGACTATTCCAAACAAGCATTAACGATGAAAGTATGAACAACGCTATTCCCTTCCAAACATACAACACAACTTTACATAAAAACTTAGAGATCCAAATCTCTATTTTAGGGAATACAATTCCCCTAATTCATGCATCACACCTGTACAAAATCACAAGCAAACATGTAATGTAAACACAAATCATCCTACAAATATACACTATCCTTTTTTTCAGCGCTTTCAGTTTTTGACTCTACATAACTCTCTTCAAACCCTTTCTTCCCATAAACCATATCAACTGACTTAATTTTTCCGTCATTATTTTTTTTTTTGGTTTCGCCGAAAAACATATAAAAAGCGTCGAATAATAACATTTTTTGTCTCAATCACCTTGCATAGTGAAATAGTTCATTCATTTGTTTAGATATGAAAACAAACTCATCATCATCAAAATCATATTCAAATGAAAAGTTTCATCATGGAAGAATTAATCATCATAACAAATGGTTTAAACATTACAAAAGTGGAAAATCCCAAGTTTTTTTCATGTGGTCTATAAGTCTAACTGCCGTTTTATGTCTCTTTCTTCTTTATTCTCCAAACCCTTTAATACGTTTTCGTTCCGAACAACAACAACAGCAACAACAACAACAACAACGGAGATTTTCTCCCGTTACTCGTTCGTCGATCAAACCCCAGTCAGGTAATTAAACTTTTCGTTGATTTCAATAGAACGACCTTTTTTTTTTTTTTTTTTTTCATCTGTTTTATTTTTATATTTTTTCAATTTTCATGCTATTTTATGGTTACATGATAATCCGTGAAAAGACCTTAAATTGAGGTTTCATATACAATTTTTTTTTTCTTGATTGGTTGAACTCTTCATAATTTAAAACAATTGCACTTATTTTTTTTTTTAAACATTTTGGAAATTTCATGAGGTATTCAATTTTTTAAATTACCTTCAAAATTTAATCACATGAAACTCATAATTCAAAGAGGTTTTACTTATGTTTCGCGAAACATAGATGAACCTGACGTAATTACCCTTTATGTTTTTATGTTGTAATGTTAATTTTGTTGCTTCTTTTAAACTTTTGTTTGTAATAGGTGACGATAAATGTGACTTGTTTAAAGGTAAATGGGTACCAGATTTAAATCGGTCACCATATACAATAAATAGTTGTACAACAATTCCGGACTCGAAAAATTGCTTCAAACATGGAAGAATTGATAGAGATTTTGTGAATTGGAGATGGAAACCAAATAATTGTGAACTTCCAAAGTTTAATCCTCACAAATTTTTGGAAATTGTTAGTGGTAAAATATTGGCTTTTATTGGTGATTCAGTTGCTCGAAATCATATGGAGTCTCTTCTTTGCCTTCTTTCTCAGGTATTTTTTTTTTTAATTTAATTTAATTTTAATATAATATTGATTTGATTTGTTGGTGATCCCAATATAACGTAGTACTCCGTACAAAATAGGCAAAGAGAATGAGAATTGATTGATGAATATTCTTTGCGTAAATGTGGTTTTAATTTTTTGTTTTAATGTAGATTCTATAATTTGTTTGCAAGCGAAATGAGGTAGTTTTTGTGGTAGTGAAGCTTTTACTTTGAAGTGCAATATAGTTTTTTTTTTTTTTTTTTTTTTTTTTTTTTTTTTTTTTTTTTTTTTGGNTTTTTTTTTTTTTTTTTTTTTTTATAGTGTGCTTTGGTAATTTGAGTGCATTAGCTTTATATTGATTATTAAGTTGTGATTGAAACATAGTAAAGAGGTAAAATGTAATGTGTGTGCATTCTAGTTTGAGGTGTGATTGTGGTATGAACGTTATTCTAGCTAATAGATTGTGAGTGTATATATGTCATATTTAAGTTGGAGGAATTTTTGTAGACTAGTGGTAAAGACTTAAGGTGTGAAATGAAAAGGTCGAAATAATTTGCTCAATAAGCATGTTCTGAATCAATTTTGAACTAATTTGTTCATTAATCTATGAGTTTGACATAGATGGTTACATTTAGTTTGTCGGATAAAGCACTTAGCTAAATTATGCGTTAGAGTGTTGAGCAATTAAGAAAATCAAAAGATAAAGAGTTGGGACAATAAGAATCTCCGTGGAATTAGAGAGAATAAATTTGACTTTAATGGAAGGAGTTCAAAAGGATATTGCGATATTAGATCTACTTTAATAAGCATCTCCTCTTGATTGTCTGGAACGACTATGTTTTAGTCTCTTTTTTGTTAGTTCACTTGATTAATAGAAAAATGCATGAGTAAATATGAGTAAAGTATATGTTAAGACGAGTAACCTAAAGTGAGTTCTAGTTGAAAGAGTAAAACGAGTTACATACAAGAAGAGTCTATTAAACTTCGGGTACAAGAGTTGAATACTACTTTTATGGATCTTGAAAACTAAAACAATTCTAGAATCTTTGACTTTTTTTTTTTTGGAAAAGAAGTCAACTTTTATACAATACTTTGGTTTCAAGCAACACTTTTAATGCCAAATTTATACAGAGTCGATGTTTTAGTGCATGTAAAAAAGCTTAAATTGAACTGTTACATTGAAAAGTCTTGAGTTTGTTTATGTATTATTAAAGTCTAGATTCTAGAAGTAGTATTAGAACTTGAAAAATCATATACACATCACAAGAAATATGAGAAAAAACTTTAAAAGTACTATAATTGAGTTTGGTGAAGCTTAGAATTTTGAAATTGGTAGAATAAAGAAAGATTTCAACTAATTGGTTATGCGTCACGCGTTCTAACTGCTAAATATATGTCATAAAGTTGATGTCTAGACATTATAGGCGTAATTCACCAAACTTAAATTCTCTAGAATGCATTCGTGTTTAGTAGTAGGAGGCTTCCTAGATTTCTACTTTGTGATTATTTGATTGCTTTTATATTTATAGTGCAACCCGATTCAGTTCATGTTGTATGGTATAAAATGTCGGGCTTTGAAATATGACACATTCTTAAAAAAAAAATAGGTAGCTACAAAAGTATCGATCAATTAAGTTTGTTGACATTGGGAGAGAAGACTTCACTAATTGAGCTATTCATCACTGTCACATGTATGCCATTGGATTTATATTAGGGGAACGCTAAAAATTATAATGTAAAAGAATGAGGTTATTTGAAGGGTAGCATTAAGAGTAAATGATCGAAAGTAATATTGGTTTGTTGATCAGATTATATGGTGATTGAATAATAAATTAGTAAGGAGGTTGGAAAAAGGCAAAACGATTGAAGGCGTGAGGTAGAATAATATGAAAATAAACTTGGATGAGAGTGGTTATCGGTGATATACAGTTAATGAAGCTTGAGGATGGTGTTAAATAATACTTACTATGGAGTAATGAAAGGAGAGGATATATATGCAGGTAACTTTGGTGACTCCTCGAGTTGCATTCATTCACTCATGTAGTTTCCCCAAATTATTGACCCAGAATTATTTTCGGGCCAAGGCTTTATTCTAAGTTTGTTCTTAGCTTGTTGTTTAGTTATTAGTTTGATGAGTTGAATGGCTAAGCAGTCAAAACAAATTGAATCAAACACATTTTATATTTGACATGTTAGTAAAACATAAAAAGTATAACACCTATGTAAGGGGTTCAATCAAAGTCTAAACTTTTAATTGAGCTGATCCTTTGATATTATATTGGGTTAGGGTAACAAGGTCTAGATTCATATTAAATTTCGAGGACCTTTCTTTCTTATGTGGAAAATGAGTGTGGGATTTAGAAAGGTACATGCTGATCTACCATTATGGAAAGAGCCGTGATAGAGTGTAAAACATATATGAAGTACTATAATACCCTGTACATACTTAGGGGAAATTTCTAAATTATCAGTTTAGATTTTTGGTTAAGTTACTAGCATAATTACTATTATATCTAGATTTAGTTCTTGTATTTTTCGATTCATTATACATCAGGCAATTAGCATGATCCCGTAAATTTTTGGGATGAAGGGACTTTTGGTTTAGTTCGTGTTGAAGTGTTGCCTTCTCAACATGAGATCAGATTTAATCCTCAGTTTATAGATTCAAAACGTTTTTTTGACCAACGATTTGTTGTTTTAATTTTGATTTGCTTCTACACTTATTTAGATCTTCCTTTGACTTCTCACATTGTCATATTTTGTTTGATTACCTCCCCATGAGAGAACATTAATTGCCTTTTTGCTTGCTGATTTTACTTTCTTAACAACACAAAGGTTGCTTATGTAAGTATGTTTGCTCTAAGGTGCATTTATTCTTCTTTAATCTTTAACACTTAGCAAACTCACATGTGTTGTTTTATTGCGGACGCTACTTTTTGCTAAAAATAGTTATGCATTTATCCATATAACCTCCTTAAAGAGTGTTGGGTATGCTTTGAATAGCTAAAGAATTGTGATATGGGCATATGACTTTGAGAGATGTTTAAGAAGCACCTGACGGTGGTTTTTTTTTTGTCAATTTGCATTTTAATGATGGCTTTTGTATGTATTGGAGTCTATAAAAGGGTATTTCATGAACACACATATTACTTGAATTTCGATACAGTGGTGTACAACTCTTGAAGTTGTAATTATTTACGTTTTTGACATGTGAGATGTTTAATAACTGTGAGAATGTAGGCATAATCATGAATAAATATTGCATTTTTGTAGAGAACTTAATATTTTGGACCATTCATTCAAAACTTTTGAGGATTCCTAGATATGATTTTTGTTATATATGCTTACTGCTTAGTCATTCCAATATATTACATCAGTTTCTTATTAGTTGTAACACTTGATTATTATTTGTGAGATATAAAAAATTCAAGTATTGCAATTAATAAGAAACGGAGGTAGTAGTTTGATCTAAAATATGTTTGGAAAATTATGAAATGATGGCCTATGTTACATGGACTCTTCTAGAAGCGTTGGAATTCGAAGTGTTGGACTAGGCAATTTTTTCGTAAATTTGATTGAAAATGAAGTTTTAGAGTGTTATACCCAACTGCCCATGTCCAAGAATTGAGTATCAGCTACGGGTACTTAAGACAAAATGAAAAGTCCGGGTAACATAGATGCTAGTTAATGACTTAATATAGTAGGCTCACACTAAAGAAAGTCTTTCTGAATTTTGCAGGTAGAAACACCATTAGATGTATACAAAGATTCAGAGGACAGATTCCGAACATGGCATTTTCCTTCATCCAACTTCACTCTGATGAAATTTTGGACAAAGTTTCTCATAAAGTCCAAAGAAATAGTGGTGAACAACACTGGTACCGGAAGCTTTAACCTCCACTTAGACGAGGTTGATGAAAAATGGGCATCGAAACTACCTACCTTAGACTATGCCATCATCTCGGATGCACATTGGTTCTTCAGGAAAAACTACCTATACAAAGAAAACAAACTAATTGGATGCGTTTATTGCAACGAGCCAAATGTCACTGAATTAGGCCTTAATTACGCCTTAAGAATGTCATTTAGGGCAGCCTTAAAGCACATTAACAACTGCAAGGATTGCAAGAAAGATATGGTAACTTTAGTTAGGACATTCTCACCTGCACATTTTGAAAACGGGGCATGGGATACCGGAGGTACGTGCAATCGAACAAGTCCACATCCTGAAGGGAAGGCTAAGGAGGTTGAAAAGAGATTCGAGTATGAGTTAGAGTTAAGGAAGTTGCAGATGGAAGAACTTGAATTAGCACGGAAAGAAGATGTAGGACAACAGAAGAAGTTTACGGCATTGGATGTTACTTGGCCTATGTTAATGCGGCCTGACGGTCACCCCGGCGAGTTTTGGGGTAACAAATGGATGAAGGGCTATAATGATTGTGTACATTGGTGTATGCCTGGACCTATTGATGTGTGGAGTGATTTTTTGCTTGCTGTTTTGATGAAGGAAGTTGCATGATCATAGGAACATACATATGGTACAGAGTATTTATCTCAAGCATATGCTTGTTATGTTACAATAGATCAAAATAATCATAGATATAGAGTCATTCAAATTTTTTTTATCATTTTATCTATTTCTTTTGTGTTCTAATATGAATTGAACGAGTTTGTATAAGATAGAAAAAAAAAAGGTAATGGCACTGGCACTCCATATATGGATTATGACTTTTCCTGTTGTATGAGTTAATTACAATTTTGAGGGATGATAAGTCGATGGTCGTATGTGAATTTTGGTGTTCAATAACATTTGTTGCAAATATGCAATGTTAACATCATTTATTACAGTATATGTTAAGAAGATGGTACACAATTTTAGGCTTTGAAATTCGAGAGGTGTGAGACACTTTTTTAAAATAATTTATTGAGCATCGGGTTCCATGGGTATCTAATACTACCAAACTTCAACGATAACAAGTGTATTGTGTTTAGTTGTGAATATGATGATGAAAATAGAGACAGAATCAATTTTTCCTTCAGCGTAGCATCTACATGCAACTGTTAGACATGTAGGTTAAGGGCATGAGCAAAGGGTGAATATACCAAGCACAATATCAAAAAGTAAAGGGTAGCTCAAGTGGTCTGGTTAACCTAGGAATTTCCTTTAAGTTTCTCTTCCAATTTCAGGTAATCATCAGATCAAATCTTATTATCGCTCTTACGGCTCTTAAATACCAACAAAAAAAAAAAAAAAAAAAAAAAAATTTAAAATTTTTTTTTTTTTTTTTGTTTAACAAGTCTGATGCCTCCTTCAGACGTATTTGATCCCTCCAAAGCGTCCACTTTTCCTCCGCTTCGACTGCGGGGCGTGTGAAATAGAGATAGAAGATTCATCAAAATATTCTATCCATAGATTTATGATATTATATTTAGAAATAATCATCTATTAAAGTAGGATATATTTATAATAGTCGTTAGGATTAATATTAGAAACTATATCTTTCTTGTAACCCTATAAATAGATCAATGGAAATTACCCTATCAAGGAAGTTTTACACTCTAATAGTACGTTGAAACTAGGAGAATTAAGGTTTCGTACTTTTTTATACTACTATGTACACTTTTCTCCCTTTCACTTCAAAAAAAATTGCTCATAACGATGGCCAAAGCTGTCTCCAAATCTCAAAATGGGTCGTCCTCACCATCGGGGTTACAAAGAAGTGGAGATGATATCATGATAATGGGTGTTTATTTTGATATCATGAACTGTCTTAGTGCTTCATTTTCAATTTGTATCAAGTTCACATCAACTTATGTTATATAGTCTTGGACATATTTTTCATATTTATGGACTTGTTCATGCAAATTCACGACCCATACTTATATATTATCATATATTACACTAGTACCCACCTAATGGTACTCAACGTAGTTCACACAATTACAATCTGTTTCTCTTAAAAGATATCTCCCGGAGGCCCGAGTAGTAATTTTTTCCAAGAGGTGGCTAATATCTTTTGTGACACTAATTTTTTCAACATTTCACAAACATTATTAAATAAATTTTTATATTGCACATCATGGTTATTTTGAATATGCCTAACAGAGTTTATAATATATATCATTATCTTTGATTCGTCCTTTAACAGAATCCATAAATGCAATAAATTGTTAGTTGCTGATATGGGCAATCTAAAAATTTAAGTGTTAAACTTACGTATGGTATGAGAGTTAGAAATAAAGTATAACATTATTTATAACTAGTATAAGTAAGGCACTCTAATTATGAGAGATTTAGTTATCATGACACAATTCATCAGTCTTATTTTGAGTTTATAAATATTGGTTTTGAGCCATAATAATCAAAATCAATACACCTGACACATTAATACAATATATTCATGGAAAGGTTTTCATCACTTGCCTTCATAGTCCCCCCCTTTGTTCATAGTTTTCACCCTTACACCAATCACTTGCTCAAATCAATCCAACATGTAGGAATGTAACAACAACTTTGGTTGCAATATGATGATTACACTTGTTTGCCAGGATTAATTGCATTGGTGACTTTGAACACCTTCCCGGTGTATAAGGTGTTGTGCGCCTGATAGGCCAAGCACCTAACACTACAACAACTTGTCAAGAAAATCTCCAAATTTGCCAACCTTCGGTCCTTACAACTGCTGCCACGGTTAAAGTGTGTTGATTCTCGAACCTCCTCCAATAGGCGCATTAGCTTGACAAATTAACCTTCGCCCAGGTTTTGGTGTATGCGACCTCGGCTCTTACGTAACGCAAAGTAAGGTGGGTAATAAGGCGAGCAACAATATAGGTTTTGAGTTTCATAGCATTAAAGTTGTTGGCTCAAACCCACTTGTTACTAGTTATTATCTTGAACGAGTCTTGCCTACTAAGTGGGCTGACTGACTGTGAAAGGTTTCGTCATTTGATAAAAACAAAAAAAAAAAAAAAAAAAAAGAACTCTCATACAAATAAAAAAAATGTACGTAGTATATTGCAATAATGCATAACTTTACTCTTCAATATTGTACAACAAAATATGACATTACGTTGCCCACTTTTTTTACTATTGTCATCTTTACTAGTTGTAAGCATAGTTGCATGAATTGTTCTCAAACAATATGTGTGCTGCTCAAGTGTAGTAAGGGGGGAGTGTTGAAATAATGATTGGAGTGACTGATATTTGATCTGTCATAATCTATATAAATTAAGAAGTTTATTTATTTATTATTTATTTTATCATAGAGACTTCCATTTGGTATGAAATTTATTTTGACAGAGTATATTTTATCCTAGAAGAATAGACCATTGGTTATACACTAGTTATTGGGATACATTGAAGCCTTTTTGTAATTTCACCCCATGTAATTTATCAAGGACTAATTGTGATTATAGGATTACACGTATTTTGTATTGAAGCCAATGAATTCACTAAAATTACTATTATAGGATTACATGAAGCCTTTCCGTACTAAGTACTATCCGTTGTAATTGATATAGGATACAATTGAAGCCTTTGTGAATCCGTTCTAAAATTAGAGAATGAAAAAATCCGTTTCTAAAGTTGAACAGGTGTTGTTCGCCGCCCTAACAAAAAACTCTAACTTTTCCTCCTACTAGTATCGGGCAAATAAGTGTCGAATCCCAAGGATAAATGGTCAAAGTTGTCGAATTTGATTCTACTTTATATTAAGCAGTAACAATTTTAGAGTGAGATTGATTAACTATTCTAACACTAAAACAGCTAATGAAATCAATGATTAATTCAGGATAAAAACACCAGTAGTTAGGACCACCACGAACACAAGTGCACAAGTCAATTATACCTAGGATGCTTGAGTTCACCCCGCCTCCGAACCTATTCCGCCCCGCTCCGAGCTAAACAAATCCGCTGCCGACCCCGCCAACAAAAATAATCCGTGTCAGAGTCGGATTCGGATGCTAATAAAAATAGTCCGTACAAATATCCGACATCGACGGATGTTGACTCACGACTTTTATTATTATATATGGATAAAAGTTATTTTTATTAATTTATTGTTTATTAGGTTTTTTTTTTATTATGAGGAGAGTTTGAACCCAGCATGCTGGACAATGGACATGGAAAGATTTTAACCACCAAGCAACATCATTTTGCATTCTGTTTTTGTAGCAAATATATTAAACTACTAATATTATTAGTATAAACAAGGTTAGCTTTAAATTGTTCATATCGAATTGAACTTAGACTTTCCACATACAATATGAAAGTTTTACCCTAACCAAGCATTCTTTTGTCAATGTATTGTAGGAACAACATATTTCAACTATTATATTAGTATATTATAAAAAGAAAAATTGAAGTTACTCGTATGCAAGGATTGGAGTCAAGACCTGGTAATAACACTATGAAGGCTTTATCCCAAAGCAACACTACGTTAATAATGGTTATGATAGCAAAAATTATTTAACCTATTATTATTATTATTATTATTGTTGTTGTTTGTTGTTTGTTGTTTGTTTGTTGTTGTTGTTATAACTCACTTGAAGATATTTATGCATTATTATAAGTTTGGAGATATCTCTGTTTATGGGTTAGGAAAATAAGTATTAAGAAAAAACAAGTGTCGCTAGAATATGAAGTCGTTAGTAATGGACTAATTGATGATCTGGAAATCTGATTTGACACCGGATAATTACTTCATCAGCGAACCAAAGGTTTACGGAATTCACTAAGAACAAAACGCGCTAACATTGTCCAAGGGGAAAGATCTATGTTGTTGTTTTGCGTTCATAAGTTGAACTATGAACAATATGATTATTTTATGTATTAGTATTAATTATATGGTGCTTTAATGTTATGACGTAAACTCAAATCCTAATCCCAACCCTATACACTAATTCATTAGTAAGACATAATATGCCATTATAGATAATTAATATAGCTATATAAATGAACTTTATATAACACTCTAGAATAAAGTTTACTTATTTATACAAACTATAGTCATCATAATTATTATATTATTATTATTATTATTGTTGTTGTGTGTGTTGTTGTATATATAAATCACCTAAGATTATTGCTTGGCTTATAAGTTTGTGTTGATATCTAGGTTTTATTTTTTTAAAAAAGTATTTATTAATGAAATAACTCATACGTCTAGAATAATGAAGTAAAGTTATGTATGACTAATTATAGTCTGAAAGTCTGATTCGACACCGAATAGTTCTTGCATCAGCGAACCAAAAATGGATTTACGGACATTCAATAGAATAGAAACGCGCTATCATCTGTCTAAGGAGAAGGATCTATAGTTTGTGTTTTGCGTTCTAATTGACTGTGAACAATAGGATTATTTTTATGTATTTATAATTAGATTAGATGTCCATTTATTGTTATAACGTAACTCAAGCCTAAACCCCCAAACCTATACACTAATTCGTAGTAAGACGATAATTAGCATATAACGATATAATTATCGCTATATAATTAACTTGTTATGTATACACACCATAGAATACGATTAACTTATTTATTAAAATCAATTCTCAATATGAAAATGTTTGGAATTGATACACTGAATATATGTTCGATCAGTATACATATTAACATTTTACTTACTTATATTACTACACACACACAATTTTAAATGAACTTGTAATATTAATTTTACTTATCCACTAATATGAATAAATTTTCTCGTTAAAAATTACTTATGTAATACAATTACCTTATGTAATATAATACTTAAAATGAAAAGAAATTTCTTAAAATAAAAAGAATAAAACAATAAAAAGGAACTCGAAAAAAGTACAATATGGTTTTAAAAAGATAACAACTAACATTACAAAAAATATTTAAAAAAAAATGCCAGAAAGTAACCTCAAATTACAGGTCGCCCTTTTTCTTGCTCGCTTCCTCCCTCCCTATATCTTATTTTCTGAAATCTCAAAAAAAAAAAAATCGGTTTGTTCAGTGTGTATGAAGCCCAGAGTGTTTTGATCTTCCCTTTTCCCTCACGACGACGACGACAAAGAAGACACAAATAGAGACGAATATTTGGTATTTTCTTATGAGGTTTGAATGTTCTGTATAATTTAGATTTTATGTTTGTTTGTTGTTTCTATATAATTCAATAGTGCGGTTTGCGGTATTCAGATTTTATTTTCTTTGTTATGTTGATAAACCGCTGCAACTGGGATGAAGCCCTCTTATGGGCTGTCTTTTAAAGGGTTAATTCAACAGGACTGAGCCCTTCGTATGAAAGGCAATAAATTTTCATAAAGAGACTTCCCAATGTATTACCTCAGCACAACTTCTAAATTATAATGGTAAGAGGCCTATGGAGTGATGTGGGATTCGGAAGTGGTGGAATTATGGGATCTAACATTGTCAATTAGAATACCTAAAAGAGAGAAAGAAATGTGAAGTGGGAAATGATTTAAGAAGAAAGGATTAAGATAATGGTCATTTTGATCTTAGTTTAGTGGATGTGCGCAATCATCAAGTACCCTTACACTTCAGATTCTCTAGAGATATCCTTGCGTTTCCTATTTTACCGTGCTTCCGAGAGTTCAATTAGCACAGTGGTGTAGAATTGCTGGATCTCACGTATGTAACTTCTCGAGACACCATTGAAGCCTTGATGTGGTTTAATGTGTCTTCAAGTGGAGAGGCGTTTAGAAGAATACAGGTATATGTTCGTTTCAATAATTTTTCAACTATACGATATTTAAACTTCGTCTTTTTTCAATTGTTTAATTTGACTAATTTCTATTGTTGCTCCTTGAAGGATGCCAATGGGAAAGTTTGTTGACATAGCAGCATTTTGAAGAGAAGAACGTGAGTGATGCAAAGTGTGATGGATGAATGAAAAAGTAGGTAATTATGGTAATATATTTTCAGAACTAATATCATTATGAATTTATTTGAACTAAGTTTATAAATTTACATTGTTTGTTTATCATAGGTTCTGGGCCCAAGTATCAATGGTGATTGGTGATGTATTCTAAGTTGAGGACTTGGACTACTTGAGAAATTTGACTAAGGAGCTTTGAATTGAAGATTTGAAGATTTAGTGTGTATTTTTTATTATTTAGAATTATGTTATTTGGATATTTATAATTTAATGGTTTGGATGATAATATGAGTATTTACAGTACTTTATGTAATGTTAGAAGTTACTAATCGAATTCTGGATGATTTATCGTAATTGTGTACCTTGTTGTAATGTTGGATATTACAATTTGAATGTTTGATTGTTTAGTATGGAATTTTATTGATTAAACAGTTTTAAAGTAAAAGAATTGAAGGTAAGGAAGCGGAGGTCGGAGTGGATGTCGGAGGTCGGAGTCGGAGGGGGGTTGGCGAGTCGGAAGTCGGATGTCGGTGGCAAAATTGCCTCTCGCGCTAAAGTCGAGATCGTTATGGATAAATCCGCTCCGTCCGACCGTGCATCCCTATTCATACCCCAATTTAATCGACTAACTGTTTAAGCGAAAAGATAACCCTATAACAATACACAAACCTCCCCTAGTATCTATGGCTTCCTTAATTTGCAATCAGCCCTACTCTAGTGGAAATCATGCAAATCAAGACTTTAATGCACAAAACCCTAACTTTCTACCACATTCATTCTACCTACTCCCTGGAGATTTCATGTTCTTAATTGAATATAAATGATTCAAATTCATCAATACTCAATTCCATGTGATAAAGAATGAATTCATAAACATACGCAATTATCTGTAATAGTAGTGGCAAAGCACAACAATTAGCGTGAACATCAACAATTAATTGGGGATTTTACAAAATTGCTCAAGATCAATCATGGCTAGGGCTGACCTACCCTAGATTAATAAAACTAACTCAGGACAAAAAAAAAAAGAGAAACCATAATTGTTGAATAAACAAAAATAATATTAAGTAAAACTGATTAACAACAATAAAAAGGAATAGAGAAAAGGAAATATACTGAATGATGAAATTTACCAATCCCTGTTGCCAAAAACCAAAAGTTTCGAATTGTGTTGCCAAAAGAAAACTAAGGGAACTAAAAAACTTTTTTTCCTTAAAAAAACTGATGTGAGTACGTGTTGTAGGAGAGGAATAAAACTCCCCTCTAAAAGCCTATTTGATGCTAGAATTGAAAGTTTTCTCATCAAAGAAGAGGCCCGAACCAGGGTGTGGCATTGTGTATTAGGCCGCAACTAGGGTGCGAGTAGGGCTGCCATTTGGTTTCAAAACTTCAAAACAGTGGCCACAACAGGTTGTGGCAACTTAAGTCTTCCAAACCATGTTGCGGTACGGATATCATGGAGCAACTCTTTGAAGCTTTTCACACCTCATAAACCGCTTGGATTGGTCCATTCTTTGATCAGCATCCACTTAGCTCTACTCGCATCTCCAATAATCAGCACAGAAGCACCTAAACTACAAAAAAAGCAAATACAACCAGAGAGAGCAATAGCAAAAGTATGAAGCAAATGGCTCAAGAAAAGTTGAAAACTATGGGCAAAGTTAAGATGCAAACCACAAAAATTTAACATAGTAAATATGAGTAGAAATGGTGTTCTCAAAGTAGGAGACGGTATATCAAAATCCATCTCTAAAATTGGAGACAAAAAATGTAGAAGACATAAATTTTTCAAAAGTAGAGAGGGTTTTGAAATCGTCTCTATTTTTTGCTTTAATTTAGTACAATTCATGCATTATATTCAACAAAGAGCCTTAGTAGAGTGTGGCTTGAGTTTGTTAAGGACTTTGAGGTCCAAGTTCATTCTTATCTCAACAGTGATTTAGAGAATGGTAAAAAAAAAAGTTAATTTTTACGACGAGGATTTTAGGCAACGGAGAAATCCGTCTCTAAATCCATAGCTGAACCCTCAGTAGGACAAATTTTGGGTTACTAGAAACTCTTTGTTTTTAGTAGGAATTCAGTTTAGTTTAGTTAAGCTCTATGATGTTCTGTTCGATTCAGTTCAGTTCAGCTCGCCTATTCACTTACAGTTCAGTTTTCAGTATCTGCCCATTAAAATTACTACTTCATTTCAGCACTTCCAGTTCGAGGTCAACTCAATTCAGTTCAGTTCGGCTCATTTCGGTTCAGTGTCAGTTCAGTTACACTCCTTTCATTCAGTTCAGCTACCTTTGTTTAGTCCAAAAGAGCGGCTTAATGGGGTACGTTAACTTTCTCTAAAATCTTCCATTGTGTCTGTTTACATGGTATTGAAAACCAATGAGCTGAATTACTTAAATTGAAATGATGAACTGAACTGAAAGTTGTAGTTTGGAATGATTTTTAACTATATGTTATTGATAGTTGTAGTTGTGATGAAAGAAAAAATCAGTCATACATTTTCATATGTGGTAGTTTCGATATGTTGTGGATGTAAACCACTTAGTAATATAATGGTTATTTTCATATTTTCATGAATGATAATCCACTAATATTTTTTTTTTTGTATATAAAGATGTTCCTGAAAATTTACAAAGGTGAGAAATCTCGAGATCATACGAAGATATTTTGACTTAGAATTTATATTACCTTCTACGGGATATAGGATTAAATAAACATCATCTACAAAACAAACATTTCCTCATGGCACAAATGTCATGCGAAATAAATATTTCTTGAAAGCGCGACATGCAACGACGGTGTGTAATCAAAAAAAACAACATTTTAGAGGGCCCCAATACATTGATGCACCCTCTAACATAAAGTGGTTCGTATTGTTGGTTAAATGTAAATAGGGCATTATAAATTTATTAGAAATTAAATATAGTATGTCATATATCTAACATAGAAATGAAATAAAAAGCCAAATATGATTTAATTTTTTTTTAAAAAAGTGGGCATTCCCAAACAATGATAAGTATATACAGTCGTATTGGACAACTGAAAGTTGGACATCTCCACTTATTTGGGAGTTCTAACCCCAAATTATTAGGCATGTCCAATCTATTGTTTTTTTACATCACGTTGGGCGTCCGGCGTTTACAACAATTTTACATGCGAAAAAATTATATTCAAAGATATTGAATAATAATATACATAATAATCAATATAATAATCATCAATATATAATAATAATAAATAACTAATAATAATAATAATAATAATAATAATCAGTAAGATAATAATAATAAATAATAATAATATATTATTTGTGGACGGATATTATAGGTTAAGGAACTATGATGGTATTATTGAATGATTTATATGTTTAGTCTTTTTTTTTTTTTGTTTGCTAATGAGGACCAACAACACACAAAAACTAAAACAAAAACAGAGAAGACTACAGCTACTGGAACGGGCCAAGCCACTCCTGAATGTCATCAGCGATTAAGTTTTGGAGCTCCCTTTCCAATCCTTCCCACGTCTTTCCTAGCTTGTGGTCTACTCATTGGTTTCATAACTAGTAGTCGGTCGATTATTTCGCGGTACACGTGAATAATCTCACTTCCTAGTTATTGTCCAAATAGTAAAGAGTTCTCTGCAGTGAACTAGTTAGGTGACGCATTCTTCCAGTGTAGGGAGTCTCACTCTTGAGCGCTGAGACACACGCCTTATTATCATTTTACAATTAGTTTTCTAATTCATTGTCCTTTCGTAATCTCAAAGTCCCATTCCCTACCTTTAGCTCTGCTTGTAGGTAGCTTTGTCCAACTTAGAGGAAAGGCAAAAGAAACTCTTCCCTCGATAGTCTCTAATTAGGCCACCCCCTCCCGCCGGTTCTGGCGTCCCCTTGACTGCTCAATCCCGTCTTCAAGGCAAACCAGTTGATGGTGTGTGGTGTGCCATCTTAAGTATATAGTAGCCTTGTCTTGGTCTTTCTCCTGGACTCCGTAATTGATTGCTCCAAGGCCTTTGAGCTTCCACCATCCTTGCTTTGTAGAAGCCCCTACATCTGTGGGTATCTGATGACCTCTTCTCATTCACTTCTTCATTTCTCCATCTATCATACCACCATAATTGAGCCCGCGAAGCTTGCAGTTCCAAGAGGCATCATCCTTTGTCGTGCCTCTTGAATTATGGTATACCTTGTGATTTCTCCTACCAGATACGGTCGTGTTAGTACGTCCTCCTACCATCTCCAAACATGTCTTGCAGCTGAGCAGTCTCTTAAGAAGGTGATTGTAAGTTTCTTCACTGCACCACAACGGTGACATGTGTGGGTTTTATGTCCCGTTTGTGTTTCACTCGGGTGTGCATACTGCAAGATTTGGTCAAAGACAAGCTACCAACATTTTTATTCATGTGGCTTTAAGTCCCCACACTTGCCTTTCCAAAGGGCTAGTTATAGGGCCAATTGCATCGTTCTTCGCATGAGCTTCTTGCTAACTTAATTGAGTAGAGGTACCATTTGACGTGACCGCCCCAATAAATGAGGTCTCATCTTGTTTCATCTACGCCAGTTCGTAGCTTTCTATTGTGCTAGGGCCTGCTCAGGTTAATAGGTTGCAAACAACTCCCATTCCATCCATTATCCTTGTCCCACATTTCTTCTACCGTAGGCACTGAGTATATCACTTGGGATTTCTCTTATTGCTAAAGAACATAGGGGTTCAGTGTTGCCCATTGTATGATCCTAGAATAGTTTCCTTTCTTTTTTTTTTTATTTTTTTTTTGTTGATGACGCCCGTTATTATTGCAAAGTGCGCTCCTGCAATTATGTTAGCTGATTGTCTGTTATACACGCCATACATTCGACATTTTGCTTCGGAAGAGAATCTCAGGCAATCTGCCCTTGCAATTTTTCTCTCAAACTCTGACCACATGTATTGGGGTTCGTGAGGCTACTCGCATCTAATTTCGTTAGGAAGGCTTGCATTGCTTGTGTGAGGATACTATGCCTAGTCCCCCTTCCTCTTTCGGTTTCTTTAGTTGCTCCCAAGAAAACTAATGAATTTCTTTCTTCCTCATGCTGCCCCCAAATAAAGCTTCGTGTCTCATAATCCATACTATCACACACTTGTTTTGGATTTTGCCGTTTGCATCGAGTAGGTAGGCTAGTGTGTGAACGGGTGGCTTTTACCAAAGTTTGTTCGTCCAGCACGAGATAAATATTTGTTTTCCACCCCGCAACCTCTTATCCTCTTTTTCACCACAGGTGGTCCAACGTTTCTTTAGTAACTCTGCTGTAATGGCGGTTGGCATCCAAGGTAGGTTCCAAGTCATTTAGCCTCCATGGCGTAGTTCAACCACAAACTTTTGTTGTGTTGTTCCGTTAACATTTGGTGAGAAGAAGACTCGTGTTGCATAACTTACTTTTTGGCCCGAGGCTTGACATAAGCTCTCTAAAGCATGTGCGAATATCATGGCTGTTCTCTGAGCTTCCGTAGAATAAATAATGTCGTCGTGGCCGAAGAAGAGATTTGAAGATCAGTGGCCCATTTGCTGCTTGCTCTAATCGGTTTCCACGCCCCACCTATGATGATTCTTCGATATGTGTTTAAGCTCCCATGCAAACAGAATAGGTACGAGACAAGGGGTCCCCTTGACGTACTCCTCTGCTCGGGGTGAAGGCGTTAGTGCCTCGCCATTCCAAAGTACCTGCATTTTGAGGTTGTGACCATTCCATATAAATTCAATAATAGTTGCGGGTATGTGTAGTTTCCTCAGCGTATTTTTAATAAAATCCCATCTTATCTATTACAAAGCCTTTCGAAATCAATTTTTATGGGCCATACCCTTTCCGCTCCTTGTTTTTTTCATTGTGTGAGGACTTCTTGGACTATTACATGTGTTTTTGATTATTGTCTAACACTGGCCACAAAGCTTGTCTGCTTACAACGAAGTAGCATATCGATGAACTATTGCTTTTGGATGATCTGTAGCAACATTGTCAGGGCCTATTGGGACGAACTGTGAGGTGGTTTCAGGGCGGTCGACTTGGGGGATAAGACACGAAATGTGTCATTCAAGTTGTTGGAATCCTTTCCTTCTAGAGCTTTAAATAACCGTCTCGTATACATTGTGTGTTAACCAAATTTCCCAATTTTTTTGGAAGAATAATGCTTGGAAACCAGCGACCAGGGCTTCAGAGACCCCATTTCTAATATCACTTAATCGATATCAGTATGGTGAAGGATACTAGTTCAAGATTTTTTCAAGGCTCATTCGGTGAATTCGGGAGGGAAAATACCAATGGGACACTACGCAAGGTTCATGCTACCTTCTCATGAAAGAGATTTTTAAAGAATTCACAAATTGATTTTTACCTCTCCTTTCATGTAGCCATCGCAATTAGTGTTCTGGATGAGGCGCTTTTGTTTCTCATCTTCTCCGCTATCGTCTTAGGTGAAAACAAGTTGTGTTTCGATCTCTCCCCTATCCATTCACCCTTGCTTTTTGATTACCATAGCATTTCTTCTTGTCGAGAATTTGGTCAACTCCTTACCTGAGTTGTTATGTTGAGTTTGATTAATCCCCCATGTCGATTAGAAACCAAGGCCCCTTTTGAATTCCTTCAAGACGGGCAGTATCTTGGTTTTTCGCAGAAGATTTGTGGAAGGATCTTTTGTTCCTCCTAGTTTGTAATTTGTCTGCCAGCTTTTCAAGCAATGGGACTAATGCTTCTTTCTTTCCATGAAGCTTGGAGGAAGCCTTGAAGCTCTCATGTGTCTGCCATGCAGCCTGGAACTATTGAGCAAATCTATTAGACGATATGAGAACTGGGCTATGGTTTGATTGCAGAGCTGGTAGATGTTTAATTTTGCATCCTCAAAGGGAAGTTAGCCAGTCTCATTGTAGTAGCTTATCAGGCTGCATACCATTCGTGTTTATGTGGAATTCCTCTTCCCATGTGTGATGCCGCTTGAAAATTCTATTTCTATAATCCATCCTCAATCCATTCATGAAAGTCTTTCTGTTCTTTTGAAGTTCGCATCACTATATGCGATTCTTTCCAGCTAACCTTGTGTCATTAAGTCCCCTGCGAGCTCCAAAGTTGTTGTTCGGAGCTGCAAATTCCTCGAGTCTCCATAGTTTCTGTCGTTTGTTGGGTTTGGGCTTTTGGATAAATGGCCGAGAGAAACCATGGTTCCACTTCCTCTTTTTGATTGTCATTTGATACATGATTGCATTTTTTCATGGTTCTATTTCGACTTTTCTGTTGCAGTATATCCAATTCCTCCAAAAAACCCTTGCATCCATTCTAAAGTGGCCTTGGAGTTCATATTAATTTGTCAACTCGTGCCTCCCATATGTGTCCTCAATTAGTAACAACATGGGGTTGTGAGGCAGACTAACTCCTTGAGTATGGAGACAAACTCTATGCTCCCTGCCCCTCGCACGTTCAGATAGACAGTGAATGGTAGGGATCTACATCGAAATAGTGGCGGTTGGTTGCTCATGGGACTTAATTGTTTTGGTTCATGCTTTGATATGCTGTCAGTGATTAGCGTTATAATTCGTCTTTTTCGTGAGGCACCTCAAGGCTTACCACCTCCCCGCGTTTTGGCTTCCGGCTCCAATCCATGTTCGAAATCAACTCCTGGCATTGGTCTGGGGTCGGTTATTTTTTTGTTTATTAGGTAAGGGTCCTCTGTCAAGTTCCATACATAGTATTTTCACCGGTGGTTACTGTAGTGTTGTTGATCTGGGGAGTGGCGAGTATGAGTTCTAAGACTGTGGGTTTAGGGGAATTTAACTGTTACTTACCCTCTCTTTTTGAAACGCACTATTCTCCTTCGTGGCTCCGTTTGATTTTCATTTCAGTTCCCCCTTGTTGGCTACTGTTTGCGGCTTAGATGAGTGTTAGTAGTTAGCGTGGAGAGGCATTACCTCTTTAGAGGCTCTCGTAGTTCCTATTTTTTGCTTCTCCATTCCCATAATTTTTTATATTAGGAAAGATTTTGTGCTTGTTTTTGCCATATCTGCTCGTTTTCCTTGCCAAATTGACTTTTGAAGATTGTTGGGAATCTTCTCCTAATTGTATTGTTGGTAACTTGACTTTCCTCCATAAAGTTTAATTTTTTGTATTATCGTATATATTACCCATATCATCAACGTTGTTTCAAGCTAGATCTTGAGCCGTTATTACTTTCCTCCCTTATGTTTTTGGAATTCAATTTGAATTTCCTTTTCAGGTCTCAGTTTAGCGCCACTGTGGCCCTTGCCTGACTTCGACGGGCGTCGGTCCCGGTTTTTTCACTAGCATCCATGATCCAAATTGTTCGTGATCTTCAGGTCGTGTATTTGTTCATCTGTTTGTCTGCGTTATGTGATTTTATGGTTGTGTGTTCCCTCTTCATCTCCTCGCATTCTATTTTCGTGATCCAGGTCTAGGCATTTGTCTTCTCCATGTCCTATTTTCTCGCACTTGAAGCATATCATCTTGATTCCTTCATATTGGATTTTCCATATCTTACCTTCAGCCAGAATTTTGCCAACATGGCTTCGAAATGTCGATCTCAACACTTGATCTCGTAATTGTCCTCTGGTTGCTTGCTCCGTGTTGTTGTCTACCCTTAGAACCTTTCCAATTTTCGACCCTATTTTGTGCAGAATTCTTTGTCAAGTACTCACTGGGAGTTTTGGGATTCTTACCCATGCTGTGAGGAACGTATAGGTTCGTTGTCCGGAATGAAGTTCAGTATCCATTTTCGATGGTGAGGTAGTGGTCATCAATGAGCCACGGTCCTTGTGTTGGACGAATTAATAGTCTTCACTGTTGGTAATCTTTCTATAAATACTCACAACCAATATCAGTTAGTGTCAGTTCGCCTTTAAGCAGCCATTTTTTCTTTAGTCTCTTAAGCAAAGTCATGTATCCTAGTTTTCCTTCATAAATTTTGATGATAGTGAGTGTCTCCACGTTGACGTATTCTTCTTTTTTCCTCCTTTGTAGCATTATTCTAGGGCATCGCTCATCTTGGGTTCATCTTTGGGATGCAATCGTCATCGAATCTCCTTTGCATCCAGGTAGAGATTAAACAAAGGGTTCAGTCTGGCTTGTTGGTTTTGTTCCATCGCACTTGCCAGTCATGTCTCTAAAGGAGAGGCCTTGCTTTGACTGTTTTGTGGGAACTGGGTGTTCTGTCCGTCTCCCCCCTTGTGTGTGGTGTGGAGGATCTCCCTTTCATCAGATTCATTTGTTGTTCTGATTCTCCAAACATCCAGTGTGTAATGTTGTTGATTTCGTTGAATTTTTTATTTGATCTGCTGATTTGGTCTTGTGATTTCAGTGGGAATTGGGTGTTATCTTGATTTTTCTCTCTCACATGTCCATTCTCTTATAGGAAACTTCTATGTACCGAAGAAATTTATGTTCTTTCACTAAACAATGAACATTAGTGGCTAAAAAGAAAAGTTAAGAGATATAAATGTTAGTCCATATAAGAAATTGTATGATCAAGGAGTAACTAGCATGTGCATGATTTTTTCTTTATTATAATTCAAGTAAAGTTTTCATAAGATGCAAACATGGATACTCAATATTCATTTTAGTAGAAATAACTTTTTGAATTTAAGATATCGGTAATGATTTGTGAGAAAACTCAGTTGAATCCTGTATTCATTATACGCCATATTTTGAGAATTTCAATATAGAGATATTATATTGGGCATGAGGAAAAGATGAAAGTTTCATAAGAATAATTTACTTACATGATACGTGGGATTGCCAAAAGAATTTTGCTTAAGAAGTATATGAGATAAGTTTTGTTTGATTAATTTATGCCCCCATGGCAAGAATTAAGGGAACATAGATGGTCAATTTTGTACATACATTTTATTATCAATGATATATTTAGTGAGTTGCCACATGATATACTTAAATTTATAATGATACCAATACCATCCTAAAGATGGTATGAATAAATGTCTTGACCATATATTAACTATAAATGATCCAATAAGAATAAATGTCCTAAAAGGACACGAACATCGTTGCTAATGGACTTAAAGCATGCCTAAAGCATGTTAATTAGACCAGTAGATTATGAGACAAGAATATTTTACAGAGGAAAGGAACGGCATTTATAATGACCCCAAGAAAAGTGATACATTGATGGATCTCCTAATGAGATTATGTTTAGTAACATTGTTATGTACCAGATTACATAAAATACTACACAAGAGTAAAAACAAAGTCCAATACGATCAGCATGTACCATGAATAATCAATGCTCCCGCGGAATATGAATGATTTGGATAAATATTAGACTTTCATATTAAAAGAAACATATGTTAGTGTTCTTAGCTTGTATCACATCATATTAATATCATGGCCCTGTATGAAGTATAATATAAAATGATCACTAGTGTTTGAAAACCAACAAAATCTTAAAAAAAATGGTTGGATGTAAAAGCTTTCAAAATGATTGAATGTACATGATAATTAATCACACCAACCGATTAGTTTAAAATTACTTTTTATGAAACTTGAAGTTTTTATTGAATATTAATATAATGTGCTGATGCTCTCCCGTGTTAGATACATGAAATGAATGGCAAGACATAAACATTGGGATCGACCTATGTTTGATTGTGAATTTTGAAAGTTTGTTTTGAAGCAATTTCAAGAGATACTATATTGATTTTAAATAATATTTATATTATCGAAGAGAACGGATGGTAGAAATAAAGTTGAATAAATTAAATTGTCAACTATTAGGTGACTAGAAGCTCACCAAATACATCGAACTTGTATGTTAAAATTTTGGAAGGTAAAAACTCACTATCAAAGTCATTGGCAATCTAGAAGATCACCATTGGGTGGAGTTACATGCATACAAGTCATCTATTTTATTAGCAATCCTCTTGGTTGGGGCTATTGAATGTTAGCACATAAAATAGAAAAGAAAAAAGACAACTACACTACTGTGTTTCCCGTCATACGATCTCGATCAAGAAGAGACCAATTATGAAAGTTTTAGCAATAGATACAATTGCGATGTCTAGTGGTAATTCCTCAAAAGGCGGTGATGGTTTAGGACATAGAAAAGGTTGTCGCGGAGTGTTTATAGGAGTTGGTGTGGTGGTGAGTGTCAAAGGAGATAGTGGCGGTGGTGGTGATAGTTTTAGGTGGTGGTTTTACTAGAAGAAGGTGGGGTTATCTATCGAAAGGTTTATGGTGTGTTTTTGGGTTAATTAATTTGGTGGTTAATAATTTAATCAATATGTTGTGTTGGTAACCTTGTTTAATAAGGGTAATAAAAGGTAAATTGTACAAAATAGCCACCCCAAAAGAAAAGGTTTGCTGCAGCTAAAGAACTTTCCTAAAATTGAAAATGTGGTTATGAAAATCGGCCAAAAATCTATAGACGCCGCCGATTTTTATATGAATACATTTGTTTTACCATAATGCCCTTATCCCCTCCACCGCTACCACCATGTCACTGCTGCCACATTGCCCCACAACTGCTGCTTCCACCACCACGTCCCACCTACTACTGCACAGAACACCCTATGCCACCGGCATAATTATTATATTAACTTAACAATTATTAAAAAAACACAACCATCCCATGCTTCCACACTACTCACACCCTCTATTAACATCCAACCAATAATTAACATGTAATTAAGCATTCTCATCAATATGTGGCATAAATTTCAATTCATTCATTAGTATATATATACTATTACAAATAATTTGGAAAAACAACAAAAATAAAATATTGTGTTTGGATTTCGCGCCACCACAGTCGAATGTTGGACCATGGCAATAGTAGAATCACCGACATTGCCTCGTTATTTAACCCATCATTTCATTGGTGGTGGCAGAAAATCAACACGCCACTTAAATTAACCAGAAAATAAAACAAAAGTCGACGATTTACAAAGGCGTTTCTGAAGAGAGTGGTGGGCGTTGCTAGCTTAGCTTGAGTCTAACCATGTAGGGGTGATAGTGTTGATGGCTTTTTATGGTGTGAGGATGGTGGTGGCAGCTTGCGTGGGTTGTAGTGGCGGTGGTGTGTGAGGGATCATGATAGAGGGAGTGGAAGTGGTGGTGTGAGGGATTAGGGAATTCAGTAATGAGATTGAAGAGGGAAAGGATATATTAGAGAATTAGTTATGTTTTAGGCGGTTCTTCCGAATTTGAGGGCATACTAGTTCATAATTAAAAAATTAGGAATATTTCATAATGTGTGATCCGAGCGAGTAGGTCCACGTCTTACCCAAAACACCTTCTTTTTTCTACAGCATAGTACAAAATAGATGAGCAATCACTTGCCTACAAATCACAGTCCAATGCAACCTCATCTCAGTGCCTCACATCAAACTCACGACTATTCCAAACAAGCATTAACATGAAAGTATGAACACGCTATTCCCTTCCAAACATACAACACAACTTACAAAAAACTTAGAGATCCAAATTCTATTTTAGGAATACAATTCCCCTAATTCTTGCATCACAACCTGTACAAATCACAAGCAAACATGTAATGTAAACACAAATCATCCTACAAATATACACATCCTTTTTTTCAGCGCTTTCAGTTTTGACTCTACATACTCCTCTCTCAAACCTTTTTTCCCATAACCATATCAACGGACTTAATTTTTCCGTCATTATTTTTTTTTGGTTCCGCCGAAAAACATATAAAAAGCGTCGAATATAACATTTTTTGTCTCAATCACCTTGCATAGTGAAATAGTTCATTCATTTGTTTAGATATGAAACAAACTCTCATCACAAAATCATATCAAATGAAAGTTTCATCAGGAAGAATTAATCATCATACAAATGGTTTAAACATTACAAAGTGGAAAATCCCAAGTTTTTTTTCATGTGGTCTATAAGTCTACTGCCGTTTATGTCCTCTTTCTTCTTTATTCTCCAAACCCTTTAATACTTTTTCGTTCCGAACAACAACAACAGCACAACAACAACAACAACGAGATTTTCTCCCCGTACTCTTCGTCGATCAAACCCCAGTCAGGAATTAAACTTTTCGTTGTTTCATAGAACGACCTTTTTTTTTTTTTTTTTTTTCATCTGTTTTTTTTTTATATTTTTTCAATTTTCAGCTATTTTATGGTCATGATAATCCGTGAAAAGACCTTAAATTGAGGTTTCATATACAATTTTTTTTTCTTGATTGGTTGAACTCTTCATAATTAAACAATTGCACATTTTTTTTTTTAACATTTTGGAAATTCATGAGGTATTCAATTTTTAAATTACCTTCAAAATTTAATCACATGAAACTCATAATTCAAAGAGGTTTTACTTATGTTCGCGAAACATAGATGAACCTGACGTATTACCCTTTATGTTTTTATGTTGTAATGTTATTTTGTTGCTTCTTTTAAACTTTTGTTTGTAATAGGTGACGATATGTGACTGTTTAAAGGTAAATGGGTACCAGATTTAAATCGGTCACCATATACAAAATGTTGTACAACAATTCCGGACTCGAAAAATTGCTTCAAACATGGAAGAATTGATAGAGATTTTGTGAATTGGAGATGGAAACCAAATAATTGTGAACTTCCAAGTTTAATCCTCACAAATTTTTGGAAATTGTTGTGGTAAAATATTGGCTTTTATGTGATTCAGTTGCTCGAAATCAATGGGAGTCTCTTCTTTGCCTTCTTTCTCAGGTATTTTTTTTTTAATTAATTTATTTAATATAATATTGATTTGATTTGTTGGTGATCCCAATATAACGTAGTACTCCGTACAAATAGGCAAGAGAATGAGAATTGATTGATGAATATTCTTTGCGTAAATGTGGTTTTAATTTTTTGTTTTAATGTAGATTCTATAATTTGTTTGCAAGCGAAATGAGTAGTTTTTTGTGGTAGTGAAGCTTTTACTTTGAAGTGCAATATAGTTTTTTTTTTTTTTTTTTTTTTTTTTTTTTTTATAGTGTGCTTTGGTAATTGAGTGCATTAGCTTTATATTGATTATTAAGTTGTGATTGAAACATAGTAAAGAGGTAAAATGTAATGTGTGTGCATTCTAGTTTGAGGTGTGATTGTGGTATGAACGTTATTCTAGCTAATAGATGTGAGTGTATATATGTCAATTATTTTGGAGGAATTTTTGTAGACTAGTGGTAAAGACTTAAGGTGTGAAATGAAAAGGTCGAAATATTGCTCAATAAGCATGCTGAATCAATTTTGAACTATTTGTTCATAATCTATGAGTTTGACATAGATGGTTACATTTAGTTTGTCGGATAAAGCCTTAGCTAAATTATGCGTTAGAGTGTTGAGCAATTAAGAAAATCAAAAGTAAAGAGGGGGACAATAAGAATCTCCGTGGAATTAGAGAATAAATTTGACTTTAATGGAGGAGTTCAAAAGGATATTGCGAATTAGATCTACTTTAATAACTCTCCTCTTGATTGTCTGGAACGACTATGTTTTAGTCTCTTTTTTGTTAGTTCACTTGATTAATAGAAAAATGCTGAGTAAATATGAGTAAAGTATATGTTAACGAGTAACCTAAAGTGAGTTCTAGTTGAAAGAGTAAACGAGTTACATACAAGAAGAGTCTATTAAACTTCGGGTACAGAGTTGAATACTACTTTATGGATCTTGAAAACTAAAACAATTCTAGAATCTTTGACTTTTTTTTTTTTGGAAAAGAAGTCAACTTTTATACAATACTTTGGTTTCAAGCAACACTTTTATGCCAAATTTTATACAGAGTCGATGTTTTAGTGCATGTAAAAAAGCTTAATGAACTGTTACATTGAAAGTCTTGAGTTTGTTTATGTATTATTAAGTCTATTTCTAGAAGTAGTATTAGAACTTGAAAAATCATATACACATCACAGAAATATGAGAAAAAACTTTAAAAGTACTATAATTGAGTTTGGTGAAGCTTAGAATTTTGAAATGGGTAGAATAAAGAAAGATTTCAACTAATTGGTTATGCGTCACGCGTTCTAACTGCTAAATATATGTCATAAGTTGATGTCTAGACATTATAGGCGTAATTCACCAAACTTAAATTCTCTAGAATGCATTCGTGTTGTAGTAGGAGGCTTCCTAGATTTCTACTTTGTGATTTTTTGATTGCTTTTATATTTATAGTGCAACCCGATTCAGTTCATGTTGTTGGTATAAATGTCGGGCTTTGAAATATGACACATTCTTAAAAAAAAATAGGTAGCTACAAAGTACCGATCAATTAAGTTTGTTGACATTGGGAGAGAAGACTTCACTATTGAGCTATTCATCACGTCACATGTATGCCATTGGATTTATATTAGGGGAACGCTAAAAATTATAATGTAAAAGAGAGGTTATTTGAAGGGTAGCATTAAGAGTAAATGATCGAAAGTAATATTGGTTTGTTGATCAGATTAATGTGATTGAATAATAAATTAGTAAGGAGGTTGGAAAAAGGCAAAACGATTTGAAGGCGTGAGGTAGAATAATATGAAAATAAACTTGGATGAGATGGTTATCGGTGATATACAGTTAATGAAGCTTGAGGATGGTGTTAAATAATACTTACTATGGAGTAATGAAAGGAGAGTAGATATGCAGGAACTTTGGTGACTCCTCGAGTTGCATTCATTCACTCATGTAGTTCCCCCAAATTATTGACCCAGAATTATTTTCGGGCCAAGGCTTTATTCTAAGTTTGTTCTTAGCTTGTTGTTTATTTTTAGTTTGATGAGTTGAATGGCTAAGCAGTCAAAACAAATTGAATCAAACCATTTTATATTTGAATGTTAGTAAACATAAAAAGTATAACACCTATGTAAGGGTTCATCAAGTCTAAACTTTTATTGAGCTGATCCTTTATATTATTGGGTTAGTATTTTTATTTTTTTTTTAAATTGTTAGAAAGTTTTTTTATTATTTTTGTTTTAGAACAAGTCTGTTCATTATCGAGCTTCTTTCTTTGGAATGATGTGGGTTTGAAGTACATGTGATCTACCATTATGGAAAGAGCCGTGATGAGTGTAAAACATATATGAAGTACTATAATACCGTACTACTTAGGGAAATTTCTAATTATCAGTTTAGATTTTTGTTAAGTTACAGCATATTACTATATATCTAGATTTATTCTTGTATTTTTCGATTCATTATCATCAGGCATTAGCATGATCCCGTAAATTTTGGGATGAAGGGACTTTGGTTTAGTTCGTGTTGAAGTGTTGCTTCTCACATGAGATCAATTTATCCTCAGTTATAGATTCAAAACGTTTTTTTGACCAACGATTTGTTGTTTTAATTTTGATTTGCTTCTACCCTTATTAATCTTCCTTGACTTCTCACATTGTCATATTTTGTTTGATTACCTCCCCATGAGAGAACATTATTGCCTTTTTGCTTGCTGATTTTACTTTCTTAACAACACAAAGTTTGCTTAGTTAAGTATGTTTGCTCTAAGGTGCATTTATCTTCTTTAATCTTAACACTTAGCAAACTCACAGTGTTGTTTTTTGCCGCTACTTTTTGCTAAAAATAGTTTGCATTTATCCATAACCCTTAAAGAGTGTTTGGGTATGCTTTGAATAGCTAAGAATTGTGATATGGGCATATGACTTTGAGAGATGTTTAAGAAGCACCTGACGGTGGTTTTTTTTTTGTCAATTTGCATTTTAATGATGGCTTTTGTATGTATTGGAGTCTATAAAAGTATTTCATGAACACACATATTACTTGAATTTCGATACAGTGGTGTACAACTCTTGAAGTTGTAATTATTTACGTTTTTGACATGTGAGATGTTTAATACCTGTGAGAAGGTAGCATAATCATGAATAATATTGCATTTTTGTAGAGACTTAATATTTTGGACCATTCATTCAAAACTTTTGAGGATTCCTAGATATGATTTTGTTAATATGCTTACTGCTTAGTCATCCATATATTACATCAGTTTCTTATTAGTTTAACACTTGATTATTATTTGTGAGATATAAAAATTCAAGTATTGCAATTAATAAAAACGGAGGTAGTAGTTTGATCTAAATATGTTTTGGAAAATTATGAAATGATGGCCTATGTTACTGGACTCTTCTAAAGCGTTGGAATTCGAAGTGTTGACTAGGCAATTTTTTCGTAAATTTGATTGAAAATGAATTTTTAGAGTGTTATACCCCACTGCCCATGTCCAAGAATTGAGTATCAGCTACGGGTACTTAAGACAAAATGAAAAGTCCGGTAACATGATGCTAGTTAATGACTTAATATAGTAGGCTCACACTAAAAGTCTTTCTGAATTTGCAGGTAGAAACACCTTAGATGTATACAAAGATTCAGAGGACAGATTCCGAACATGGCATTTTCCTTCATCCAACTTCACTCGGATGAAATTTGGACAAGTTTCTCATAATTCCAAAGAAATAGTGGTGAACAACACTGGTACCGGAAGCTTTAACCTCCACTTAGACGAGGTTGATGAAAAATGCACGAAACTACCTACCTTAGACTATGCCATCATCTGCGGTGCACATTGGTTCTTCAGGAAAACTACCTATACAAGAAAACAAACTAATTGGATGCGTTTATTGCAACGAGCCAATGTCACTGAATAGGCCTTAATTACGCCTTAAGAAGTCATTTAGGCAGCCTTAACACATTAACAACTGCAAGGATGCAAGAAAGATATGGTAACTTTAGTTAGGACATTCTCACCTGCACATTTTGAAAACGGGGCATGGGATCCCGGAGGTACGTGCAATCGAAAAGTCCACATCCTGAAGGGAAGGCTAAGGAGGTTGAAAAGAGATTCGAGTATGAGTTAGAGTTAAGGAAGTTGCAGATGGAAGAACTTGAATAGCACGGAAAGAAGATGTAGGACAACAGAAGAAGTTTACGGCATTGGATGTTACTTGGCCTATGTTATGCGGCCTGACGGTCACCCCGGCGAGTTTTGGGGTAACAAATGGATGAGGGCTTAATGATTGTGTACATTGGTGTATGCCTGGACCTATTGATGTGTGGAGTGATTTTTGCTTGCTGTTTTGATGAAGGAAGTTGCATGATCATAGGAACATACATATGGTACAGAGTTTTATCTCAAGCATATGCTTGTTATGTTACAATAGATCAAAATAATCATAGATATAGAGCCATTCAAATTTTTTTTATCATTTTATCTATTTCTTTTGTGTTCTAATATGAATGAACGAGTTTGTATAAGATATAAAAAAAAGGTATGGCACTGGCACTCCATATATGGATATTACTTTTCCTGTTGTATGAGTTAATTACATTTTGAGGGATGATAAGTCGATGGGTATGTGAATTTTGGTGTTCAATAACATTTGTTGCAAATATGCAATGTTAACATCATTTATTACAGTATATGTTAAGAAGATGGTACCAATTTTAGGCTTTGAAATTCGAGAGTGTGAGACACTTTTTAATAATTTATTGAGCATCGGGTTCCATGGGTATCTAATACTACCAACTTCAACGATACAAGTGTATTGTGTTTAGTTGTGAATATGATGATGAAATAGAGACAGAATCAATTTTTCCTTCAGCGTAGCATCTACATGCACTGTTAGACATGTAGGTTAGGGCATGAGCAAAGGGTAATATACCAGCACAATATCAAAAAGTAAGGGTAGCTCAAGGTGGTCTGGTTCACCTAGGATTTCCTTTAAGTTTCTCTTCCAATTTCAGGTAATCACAGATCAAATCTTATTATCGCTCTTACGGCTCTTAAATACC
>PYUH01000504.1:731-36896 GCA_016808085.1 Suaeda aralocaspica | reverse complement strand
ACCAACAAAAAAAAAAAAAAAAAAAAACACAATCTCAAATTGTCGTTGCTTAGTTTCGCATTGTTGATAAACTTCTTTGAGAGTCTAATAATGAATATTGAAGTCTAATACTTTCTTCAATCTTTGCGCTAAGATATCAGATATGACAGGGCTGTTAATCTTCATGCAAATTAAACACTAATATTATTTACTTTAATGTCATGGTCTTTCCTCTTCATATTTTTAATGCTGGAACACACTTTCGTGTTCAAAACATACAATTGTTTACAACTGCTAAGTTAAAGTATCCAACAACTAATTTGGTAATCGATTTTACTTAGGCACGTATTTCAGTCGGCTTAAATAATGAGGTGCTGGAATTTTAAGATAACTTAAATGATTAAAATTGTTTAACTCGAAGGATGAACTTAAATGAAATTTCAGCCCATAAAATGGTTGAAATTGAGTGGCTTTGTTCATGCGTCTCTATGAGGCTTAAGGCTCCGCCCCTGCACGTCTAAGATGCATCAAAAGTAACTTCTTAAGCATAGGTGCTGAAATTATAAAAAAATTTATCAGTTCAGTTTTACCTAATCAATTTCAACTCCATTTTAATTAGTGTTGTCAAACATAACCTTAGAGCATGTTTACCCCCAACTCTTAAGACTTGAACAAATAAATATACAACCCACAAAAATCGTCAATTGATATGCTAATAAAGAAATATACAACACTCAAACTTATTTTTATTTATCAAATTGTCACACGATATGCATATCAATTGATAAACTAAGAATCCCATTAAATTAAATGTACAATTTTGCACCAAAATTATAAATAAAAATAAATAAACTGTACAATTTTTCCATCCCCTACACTATTGTACAAAACTATGAAAGGGAAAAAAGGAACAACACCCAAAAAACAAACGAAGATTGCTTGAAACATACAATGGAGTTTGTTAGAAAAACTTATCTTCTTACTACCTGAAGCCTCGTTACTGAGTACTGTCAAATGCTCAATTGACTCTGGCCACCATTGTTTCTTCGTTTGGTACGTACGAATTAATATCTGAGGAGTACACTTTTGTTGAAACAAACTGTTAGGTATGTTTTGATCACCATTCTTGCGAAAGCTAGAATTATCGAATCCATTGCCAGACAATTGTAGCAAGCTAAGTTCACCACCTTCACTAAGGCCTCGAATATGATCCATGGGATTGCAACGAATTGAAGCGTATGCTAGCATCTCCATCCATAAATTGACTATGAAATTCCACCTCTGAATTTTATTTGGATAAGTACCTTAACTTTAAGTTTTTAGCTAAATATGTGCATCTTGTAGTAAACATCCATTGGTCTGATCTTGCTCAAGGTTTGTTATTATATCTTCATGTGTCGGATGCCCTTGTGTATGGGAATTGTTAACTAACTTATTAAGCTTTTCCCTTATTGGTATACTTGAAATGAGCACAGCAATTTATTATGTGCTCCTGGCAGCATAATCCACAATATACTCTCGGTCATGTGTTCCTTACGCACTTAGCCTTATATTTAATGTGCAGTTTACACGGCAGTGATATTCATTTATCAGTATATAATATTCATTTTTTACAATGTAATATGTATTTTCCAGGGTATAATATTTTAAGCAGTGCAGATCTTTAAGCACTTCTTATTTCAAACACTATAGATCAAATTCAGCTTAAAAAAAAGATTTGTGATCATATTTGAACATGTAATATTCATAACTAAATTCATAAATTCTTCATTTTTGAATTATTAATTATTTTTAATTATGAGTTTTCAAGTCTGTGCTAGTTGCTAGTGAATGTCCAATATTCATTTTGTATACTAAAATGTCCTTTTTTTCAACACTAAATATCCATATTCCAGTACACGGTATCCATCGACAATCCGCACTAATATAACCTACTTTCACTTTGTTGGGTGATATGCTCTTTATTGTGTGTAACATTGATCACTATGTAAAGACATATTCACTGTGTAAGAAATAGTATTCATTTATTATGCTTTTGAACTCAGGAATCTTAAAATCAATCCTCGATGAGTAATGTGCATTTTTACGTGTGTAATATTCATTTCATGATGAATAATGTCCAGTTCTCCTCATTATATATCCACCTATAATCAATTCTTATACTGAATTATTTGAGAAATGTTTCATTTGAATATCATCTCTTGTGATCATTATGTTCAGGAATTCAGATTCCTCTTGATTGTCTTCAATGACCCGCCTACAAAAACATCACGACAATTAATATACATGTCATAATCATCAATTTTTACAAGCATATCACAAAATAATAGATATTATAACTAATAAAAGGTAAATATTGCATTCAATAAAATGAATACTCCCTCCGTTCCCTATTATTCTTGACGGTCAGTATTCACCCTCTCATTTTGATATATGATATAATAAAAGTTGTGGGGTCAAATTGGGGTAATAATTAATGAGAGAGAAACAAGTTGCAACTAATAGAAGCTTGATTAGTGGGTGGTGTGTGGGGTCCATTTTAATAAAAAATATTAAAAAACTAATAAAGTGTAATATAAAGAAAAATATGGAACATAAAGAAACAAGATATGTAAAGAAAAATAGGAAACGGAGGGAGTAGTATATATTTTTGTAAATATTATATATAATCAAAATATAAACTGAACATTATATATATCATATTATATATTTTGCTTCACATAACATTCCTCATGTGTAACTCAATGTTGTAATTAAACTTTCAAATGTAGATATTACATTTCAAGTATGAATATTACTTTCAAATATTGAATGTTCAATGTAATATTCATATTTTAGACAACAATATTCATTAATTAATAATGAATATTTTATTTTATAAAATGAATAAGTCATTTTAGAGTATTCGTTGAAGAAAGCAAATATTTCCGTCATTAAAATGAATATTACATTAAGCATGATAAATATTACATTGTAAAAATGAATAATATTTAGAACTGAAAACAGAGTGTTAGGCCCTTTTCTCCTCAACTTATTTTTGCTTATATGAACTTATTTTTGCTGAACTGAACTTATTTTTACTTATCTGAACTTATTTATGCTAAACTGAACTTATCTTTGCTGAAAGCATTATCAATTTATTAAAGATTGAAACTGATTTTTGCTGAACAGAACTTATTTGTGCTGAACAGAACTTATTTTTGCTGAGCTGAACTTATTGTTGCTGAACTGAACTTATTTTTGCTAAAAATAAGTAAAAATAAGACGAGGAGAATAGGGCCTTAGTTTTAATTTCTGTTGAAGAAATATTCAATGTATGTATTCATTATCAGAGGAAAAAAGAACATTACACTATTAACAATGAATATTACGTTAAATAGTGTAATATGATACAAAATATTCACTTATTATAACGCAAAATATTCCTAATTGAAATACACATACTTATTTTTTATAATCATCTTCAAATTTTGCTTGAAATTGATTGATAATTTGAACGTGTTTATCATTTTTTTCTATGTTTTTCAATTGATCTTCCATTTTTGTAAACCGAATCAAAAAATTATTGGAATAAAAATTGGGTAAGATGAGAGAGAATGAGAATAAAAGAGACGAGAGAGAAATTGTGTAAGAAAATTATGAGATTTAGGTGAAAAAAGGGAAGAAATAGGAACATATAAGCTTTTGTAGGATGAGTATAATTGGTATATACTCCCGGTTGTATGGTAGAAGAATTGTCTATGCACAACTCCCCTATGCTTGCAAATTATCCAGGTTTGTACATGAGCTGATGGCTGAGGTCGAAGGATAGTTTATACTTTACTTTGTCATTCCCCCTCATATGAGAATTTGTTGGGACTTGAAATGTGGATGCATGATGGGCTCTCTCATACCGAGAGCTAATTAATTAATATTCTACTTGAAGGTGAGGGGTAGATAAGATTCGAACCCGTGACCTCGGAATTACGTTGGCTCTGATACCATATTAGATAATTAACTCAACTAAAAGCTTAAGTTGATAATTGAAGCCTAGGAATAGTTTATATACTTTATCAATACAATTAGAAATAACTCATATATAATTTGAGAACATCATGTCTATGTTCTTGTCATCTTCGGTGCTTTCATTATCGTCTTTCACATGATATAAGATTCCAGTGGCCAGGTGCCATAGGATCACCCTTTTCTCGAAGGTAGCCTTATAATCTACCAAATCAAGGTTATCATTGTGTTCATATGACTATAGTTATTGTATCAAATTTTTAAGTTAGTCATAAATATCAAATTTAATCGATATATGCATGAAATGTATTTTTACAATCTATATTTAATCTAGAAATTGAGTATGAAATTCTAAAATTTTTTGTAATTTTATTGTTGAAACCGTATATTATCGCACAGGTGCTAATCTAGTTTTAAAATAAAACTGTAGCAATTTTTAATAGATAAGTTAATAGATAAGTCAAACCATCGGAGACTGATTAGTTATTGCCGGGGACTTGCCAGTTGGCACTCTCCATTATTACTATTTATAATCGTGGGTCGGACAAGTATATTCATCAAACAAATGTTGTATACTCTTTTGTCCATACCTACCAATTACAATTAGTAACATACGCAGAATCTATACGAAATGTACGGCTGTACGTTTCGAAGACTTTGAATAAAATTTTAAATTATTAATTTAATGTTAGACCTTAGAAAATGGATCGGAGGTAATTGAACCAATAATTCATTGCACAAGGCTATTTGACTTTTGTAGGGAAAACTAATCACATGTTTTAACGTTCTTAACATGCTCTTACTTTTGACTTAATAACGTGTTGGCTCTTAATGATGTGTATGTGTATAATGCTACATAGGATCACACGTTGGTAACATGTCATCATCTACTTGGAGGCGCCACATGGTGACATGGCAACTTAGTAAGAGGTTCCTTGCGCTTTAATATGAAAGAGTTTATTGTGATAAATTTTTACTTATTATTATTTATTATTTGAAGAAGTAAAAAAAGGTAGAGTGAAAAACTCAATTGGTTAAAGTTTATGTCCCAATTGATTATGAAATTCATTTCCATTATCATCCTAGTGGCTCTCTCGGTACCAAAATAATTAAAAATGAATAAATAAAAAGTATAAGCAAATTATGCTTATGAAGTTGCTTTTCAACATACAACCATAATGGAGATAGTATATGAGAGTGAGGGATAGCTCAGTTGATTAGAGCTTCTTTTCCCAATCATAAGGGGGATTCTAGGATCGTTTCTCATCCCTACCCTTGTGGTTCCCTAGCACTAAAAAAAAATAATGAATATAGTTTATTAGTTTTGGATATGTTTCAACGTAGATTTTACTCCATAATTTATAAGGTGATATTTAGAAAAATTTTGCTTAATTATATATGAAATGTAGATATATTGGTGTGGACCATACTTTAGATATGGAACAAAGTATAATTGCCTAATGAGGAAAACTTTCAGAAATAGATGAAGTAGATTTATGATACTACCTCTAATCTAAGAAATGTACAACAAAGAGGTATCTATGAGATATAAAGAATTTTTTTTGTTGCACATATCCTGGACCGGATGTAGTATTAGATTTGTTTAAAGGAAAATGATAAATAATGAGCCTCTAGCAAATTGTGACCACTAGCATATACAATTCATTTTGCCCATCCAATATGATGTTATATCATCTCAATGTCCATTTGCGTATTCCCATTACTCAATATGATTATATTATATTATATATATATATATTTGCGTATTCCCATTACTCAATATGATTATATTATATTATATATATATATATATATGTATATATATATATATATATATTATAAGATTATCTATATATATAACAAAATGACTCTTTGTCTTTAATTAGCATGAAGTTATGAAAACGCTTGATAATAATGGACGAGTATTTGTCACTTATTGTAACCCTCAAGTTAAATTCTAAGTGATATTTGTTATTTATAAAAACTTATATAAAACAGTCTTATATGATAAAATCACTACATGCATTGTTTAACAAAAATAGACATTAATTAAATAAAAAAAATACAATAGTTAAATAATATATACAAATTAATAATTGAAGTCTTACACGTAAACCGGTCTTACTTGACACTTGTTATTTGTCCCTAAACTAATACGGAGTACTTTCAATCAATCACCTTTGACATTAACACTTGGTAATAATGGACTAGTATTTTGAACAATAACCTTCGTTAGGAAACTAGGTATAATTGTATATGACTAATGCGGAACAAGTCAATTAAATAATAAGAATGATAAAATGAAATAAAGAAGATAAAAAAGAAATTAAGACAAGGATTTACGTGGTTTGGTCAAATTAGACCTACATCCATATGTGGAGGATTCGAAAGCTTCTTCAATATAATGGAGAAAAGAATAAGAGAATATACAAGCTAGGAGTCTTTAATTTTATTGGCTATATGATCTAATTGATGAACTAAAAGTTTCTTTTATAGCACTAGGAACCCTAATAAAACCTTGCAGTATATTCCCCATGTATAACTCAACTACCCGGCATAGAAGATATGTTGTAGGAAACTTTCCATAAATCAATATGACTTTAGGAAACATATCATAAAACAAAAAATATTATTCAACACAACCTCGATTTCCTAATCACAAAGTAACAATATCTTTAAACAAAAAATTTTCTAGACACGAATGCTTCACGATGATGTAAAAAAACAATAGATTGTGCATGTCTAACATTGTTGAGAATTTCCATGTATAGATTGGGGATACCCAATATTCGTTATCCCATACTATTGCATATAGATACTCGTTGTTTGGAAATGCCCATTTTTACTAAACAACCAAATTATATATCGGTTTATTTTCATGAATTTCTAAATCAAATATATGGGTAGTATCTTTAATTTTGACACACTATTATAGTGTCATATTTACATTTCATCAAAAATATTGAAATTCTATACTTGGAGGGTGCCTAATTATGTTTGGGCACTCCCTAAATTTTTTTGGTATTACAACGTCGTTTAGCATTGGAGTTCACATCTACAGAAGTATAAAGTGAAAAACCTATAACATAATAAAAATTGAGAAAACTTGTGAATTGTTAGTGTTCGTTTGAGCTTTCACATATTATTTTAAAGATTTTTAAATTATTACACAAAATTAAAGGTTGAAGCATATGTCACGTGGCACATATGTAACTATCAAAAGTTTTTTAATATATAAAATAGAGCTTTCAAGGTTTGACTAATAATCACAACCATTGTACAAACATGCATACTAATCGTACAAGTAACTCTATATATACCCTTACTCATGTCTTTTAATTTTGACTCTCTCCCACCAAAACTCCATAACTTTCAAAAAAAAAAAAAAAAAAATTTCTTTTCTTCAATTTGCATGGTGAAATCCAATAAAATGAATACGAAGACTCCAAATACAATTTATCAAATATTATCTCTATTTTCATTATCATCAAAATCATATGGCAATGGGAAAAATCATAGCAAATCCTCAAAAAGTTACAAAGGTGGATTATTACCAATGATTATCATAGGGTCTATTATTGTAACTCCTATATTTACCCTAATGCTTCTTTTCTCTTCTAATTTCGTACGTTTTACTTCCCTAGAAAAACAACTTTCTCCCATTGCTCATACATCCAACAAACTCCAATCAGGTAATCTTTACATTATTGATGCAATTTCATATTCAAATGTGACAACCAATATTATTTTCTTTTATTTCTTTTCTACAAATCATCTCATTTTTTAAAATTTCAAATGACAGTAAATTGTCGCATTTCCATTTGATACAAGTATTGATATAGATATATTCTCGAAGAACCACTTAAAAATTTCCGACAAAAGAGGCTTCATAAATTTGTAATTCTCATTTTTCTCGCTTCAGATTAACTTACTAGTGAGAAAAGGTGAATTTCAAATTTTACTTATTTTTTCTATCTATTTCATTCTCTCCACCGAAGTAAGTATACATTCTCATCTTTAGTGTGCCTTTTTTTATATATATAGATTGAAGTATTTGTTGAACTAATAATTTTTGTCTCATTTTAGTTGCTACGCATAGACTTTAGGTATGCATTGTCTGTAAACATACGAATACTTTTACTTAGTTGCACTTGGTTATCGATCTCTTTTATGATTAATCATAATTTTGGTTCTGATGACGATGATTAAATTTGTGTTTTTTAATATTTATTCCAAGTAGGTGTTGATGACGATAAATGTGACTTGTTCAAGGGAAAATGGGTACCGGATTTAAATGGATCTCAGTACACAACAAGTAGTTGTGCAACAATTCCAGACTCAAAAAATTGCGTCAAACATGGAAGAAATGACACTGATTTTGTTAATTGGAGATGGATACCAGATGATTGTGAGCTTCCAAAGTTTAATCCTCGCGATTTTTTACAAATTGTGAGTGGTAAAACTATGGCTTTTATTGGAGATTCACTTGCTAGAAATCACATGGAATCTCTTCTTTGCCTTCTCTCACAGGTACTTGATACTATTACTACGTATTTTTTAGTCGAAACGTACACTTTGACTTTTGCCAATATTTTAAACGCACGTTGGCGATTTATTTTAAAGAAATAATATACTGTCGGCTTTATATTCCATTAGTGATCGCAACGTACCACTCGGACACGTATTTTAAGGTAAATATTTAAAAATCTAATTGAATGAATTAATCCAAATTATTTTAATACGTGATAGAGGTAGAGTTGAAGTTATCGGTGTTAAAATTATTTCAATTAATTTGTTCATTTAAGCTTTTAATGTTCTCCTTCTATATGTCAAAGTGGTATGTTGAGAATAATATGAAGTTGAGAAAGTAGAATTATTATAGAAGTTATTTGATTGTTTTGGTGACTATCAATCGACCAAATTGTATTGAAATGGAGGTAACGAATTTAATTAACTTTGGTATGTAGCAAAAATAAGGTTAAATAACACGGGTATATTTTAAAAAAAAAAAAAAAAAACATGTTAATTCTTCAAGTTATTATGAAACATTTTTCCTTAATTTCTTTTTCTTCTTATTATTATTATTTATTATTATTATTATTATTATTATTATTATTATTATTTTTTAATTTAATTTTTAATTTTTTTTTGTACAAAATTACAAGTGCTACGCATGTACTCAAAAAATAATGAACACCCTAATTGGATTCTTCGATATTACTTGCTAGTGTCCAATATGTGTTGGACATTTTATCACCTCTCGGATGAATCTCTTGTTTTTGCAACCTTATTTTTGCTGGTGCTGAATTTATATTACCGAATTAATTTATTTTAACTCAACTTGAAGTTATTTTTATTAAAGTCATTAACAATATAATTAAGAATTGAAACTATTGACTTTTACTAATGAACCGATTTAAAATAGAGAACAGGGTCGAAGTATCCATCCATTCCATCCTACATTGATTAATACTTGGACTTGAACGTCGTTTGCATAGGATTTGTTAAGAACCAGTGAAATCATGATCTTCCAAATGAATTGTTTAGTATTTGTATTATATTTTTTAAGAGTTCTTTGACCGAAAATATGATTATATACTTTGTTTGGACATGATGTCCAACCATATTTCCACTTACTAATGATAGGATGTCATCACGTATTCACGTTCATCTGTTAATTAATCTTGAATTATGCAGTGAGAAAGTGACCATTATTATATAAAGTATACTACTATAACTAATGAAGATTTTTAACAGGCAGAAACACCAGTGGAGGTGTATAAAGATTCAGAGGACAGGTTTCGAACATGGCATTTTCCTTCATCTAATTTCACATTAATGGTTTTTTGGTCCAAGTTTTTAGTAAAATCTGAAGACATAATGGTGAATAATTCTAGTACCGGAAACTTCAACCTCAATTTCAACGAGGTTGATGAGGAATGGGCCTCGAAACTCCCGACCTTGGATTATGTTATCATCTCAGGTGGTCATTGGTTCTTCAGGAAAAACTACTTGTACGCCGAAGATAAATTGATTGGTTGTGTTTATTGTGACGAGCCAAATATCACCAACTTCGGCCCTACTTATGCTCTAAGAATGTCATTTAGGGCATCCTTAAAACAAATTAACGAGTGCAAGGGTTGCAAGAAGGACATGGTGACCTTAGTAAGGACATTCTCACCTTCACATTTTGAAAACGGGGTATGGAACACTGGAGGTGGGTGTAATCGGACAAGCCCACATCCCGAAGAGAAGGCTGAGGAGGTTCAAAAGAGGTTCGATTATGAGTTAGAGTTGAGTAAGATTCAAATGGAAGAACTCGAACGAGCACAAAAAGAAAATGTAGGACAACAGAAGAAGTTTCAGGCATTGGATGTGACATGGCCTATGTTAATGAGGCCTGATGGTCACCCTAATGGATTTTGGGGAAGCAAATGGATGAAGGGCTATAATGATTGTACACATTGGTGTATGCCAGGACCTATTGATGCTTGGAATGATTTCATGCTTGCTGTTTTGCTTAATAAGGTTACATAGATAATCATAGGTGCTCAAAGTCATGCTTAATGATCTTAATGAAATTTCTTGTAATTTGTGTGACAAATGACAAAGAAATGGAAAGATTGTAGCATTCTATGATTGTATGTTTCAATAGTCATTTTTTGACGGAATAAGAATATTTATCAAGTTTGGTTACATGTTATCGAGCAAGTCTTTTATGTGATCGAAAAATGGTGCGGTCTCACCTTATATTCTGTTATTCGAGTAACACCATTTACTTAAAATACTAAAGTTAATTTGTTCATAAGACTAATTTTTATTTACCACATAGATTAAAGCAATTATAAATCACATTTGTTCATCAGTTTAACCTCAATAATTTGCTTACACTATTAAAAGCAACATTATTTCTAGACCATTAGTTTACCATGGTACCCCATTGCTCATCTTGTAACAAACACAACAAAGATGCAAGTAAATACAGTCAAAACATAGAATTTATGTAACTTGCCGACAATATGTTGGCTACGTTGTTACATATACGGATATGTTTTTATTGCTTTCAACAAAAGTTGAATACAAAATTGAGGACCCTGGGATGGGTTAAACGAAATGGGCAAAACATATTCTTATAGCTAACCTAGGTCGACCCTAGTTTTAAATCTCCTTGTGTGTAGATGAGGAGTCATTTGATCAGTTAAGGTCGAGTTACAAATGATCCTAACTCGACCTTCAAGTCTTCTGTCAACAAATTAAATGGAGTGGATCATTTGTTGATAGAAACACAACCATCATAAATTTTCTTACAGAAACCCAAACATGAATTTAAACAATTTGACCAACCTGTAAAACTCAACACCATTATCATACCTGAAATGTTATATGATATGGCTTTCTATACTGGCAGAAAACAGGTATGAAGGGGAACAGTTTATCAAAACTGCTACTGCTATTGAACTGAAAATTCCAGTCAGTGGCGAACACTTATAGGGAAACAATAGGTATTAGCAAAAGAACTAAAACTTAAGCAATTAAAACTGTCCTCCAACTTGACTAATTGGAAAATTCTCAGATCCTGGCTAATTCACAACTCCAATCCAGTAAGGTAATCTATCATCAAATTGTAAAAAACATATTGATCATTAAAAAAATGTTCTGTAATTGACATCGCCTGTTATCAGGGACAGGGGCAGGGACAACCTAAATAGTCTAAGTAGCAGCACATCCAGAAAAAATCGGCGGTAAGACATTCTTATTATAGTTTTAACTTAAAGACAGAAATCTCAGTGCTTTCCCTCTGACAAAAAGAAAGTACTAATTCTCTATGTCTAGGTTCCAAAAAAAAACTCTCCAGACTCCAAAACACAGATAAGTGTGGATGCACACACATTAATTATCAAGCAAACACTTTCAGATCTTGACTGACAATATGTTTCCAAGGACTAATGGCTAGCGCCCTTGCGTACTACAACCTTTACACATATTTTTATTCTCTTAAACCCGTCAAAAGTTGAGAACAGAACACTAACACTGAAGCAAAGGTGACCAAAAGCACATGATAATTACAGACAAAAGTAGTTTTAATGCAACAAGCATCAAAGCATGAGCAGCCAACAAGAATACAGGGAAAAGAATCGCTATCGCTAGGCCAAATTATAGTATGTGCAAAGAAACAGACAACATGCAACAAGTGACTCAAAACGGAAAGCAATACACAGCCACTGAATACCTATTAGCTGTGGGTACAAAATGAAGACACATATCAATTAAATAAAAAGTCAGAACTGAATCCGTCATAGTTAAGCACCTGATTTGCAGCCACAGCCTGATGCATATGAATTCAACTGACCATAAACTGATGTTGGGGAGATGGAAAATGACTAGTTTGTTTATAAAATTTATGCAAAGTTCTACACATTTCAACCATATTGTGCAGAAAAGAAGGGCAAGAAAATTCTAAAATGGTAAGAATGGAGCGATTCATTTGCAAAATTGAGAAGGCTAAGTGATTCAATGACACAAATTCGTTCCTGATAAATTGATTTGTTGCCAGCCTGTTGCTGGGAAACAAAGAAGTTGATTGATTATAGTGAATGAGTGAATGATCCTATTGATTGTGCATCAGCATTCTCTCTTTAGTTCATACAGTGCTTTCACAGTAAAAAGGGTAAGAAAATACTATGCAAAAGATCATGTATCATTCAAAATTGAGTAATATTGTAGAAAGTATATATTAAGACAGTTTAAATAGATAAAATAAATCTAATTAGACCCTTCACTATTTACTGTACAACTAATATTATTACAACCAAAGTGTAGTAATCAAGAATATGATTTTGTTTCAAATACTCAACAAACCTCAAATATACAATGAAGAGTCAACATCTACAAGATTTACCATGATATTAATCATGCAATTTGACCCATGCAAAACCTATGAAAACTGGATGCATTTCAAGACTTAAGATTTAACGCATTCACATAATCATAGCTTAAAACTAATTCAATTCTTTCTTAATCTTACCAAGGCTCCGTTTGTTTTATTGAAAATTCTTTTTCATGAAAAATGATATTCTAAAAATAATAATTTCCAACGGAAAACAAAATGGTAAAATAAGTTTTCCTTTGTTTTGGTGGAAGAAAACTCATAGAGAAAAGGGAATTGAAAGGAAAAAGGGGAGAGAAAGATGTAAGGAGAGGAATAAAAGAGTAAAGAATAGCAAGGAATATGTGGCATACCTTGTTCTCAAAAGGAAAATGGATTTTCTTTTTTAAAGAGAAGTTTTCCACCTTTGAGAAATTTGATTTTTCTTTTTTAAAGAGAAGTTTTCTACTTCTGAGAAAATTGATTTCCATCACTTACCAAAGCAAAAAAATAAAAACAACAACAATGGTGAAATGATGGAAAATCATTATCTTAGAAAGTTTTTTCCTCCAAAACAAATGAAGCTTGGGTCCAAATAAACTAGCTAAAAAGGTCAAACAACACAGAGTATCGATGTAATAAGAGAGTGATTGCCAAGCAACATTCTAAATACCATATTGACATGAAGTACCATACTAGACACCATAAAAGCTTAACATTGAACTCTAGTGCATCTCAACATCAAGTGATATACCATCAAACCCTCAAGTGCTATAACATTACTAGAATTTATTGGAAGAATATCAAACTACCAAGATCTCCTATTGTCGTACAATGTTGTACCAAGGGATAGATATAGATACCCTGCATCGTCGTCTACCTCCTTATTCCCTCCAACAAACAGCATGGAGAAAGAGAGGAGGAAAAAGGGGCGAGCAATATATAATGCCATACCAATCTACTACCCCTAAGCAAACATCAAATCACTTCCGTCACATCAGTCAAGAGTTTTACTAGTCATTTTCCTTGTGACTAATAATAGAAAACTTAATGCAAATTGGAACGAGCAAGATCCTTGGACATTGGATGTGCTAATCAATAATCATGAAGTCATGACAAACAACGACTCTACTCCAATACATCCACAATAAAATTATTTTAAATACAACGATAAAGAAGCTAACAGAAGTAAGCCGGTAAGATACTAAGATAGCACTAGACAGTAGTAGTCGTTTTGATCACCAAACTTTCCTCAAGACCTCAGCACCATACTAAACACAGTACCTACACTAACTAGTAATAGCAACAACATTTCAAACCAAGCATTGAATGACAACCTATGCATTAATAGGTTGTGACTCATTCGCACAAACTATATATTATCACTTAAAACTCAAACATTTCCACATGATCATAATTCGCGACAAACAAAATGCAAAACACCAACAATTCATATTAATCACCAAAAGAAACACCACTTCATTCCACATTCCACAATTATAAGTAGAAACTATCAAACATTACACCACACAACACAATATTCCAAATTCTAAACAACTATATCATTATCATACTAAAATAAAAACATTATTACCCATCTAAAGAATTACCAATCATAAAAGAGCACAACTCCCTCACCGGCGAAAACTCAACAAACCCAATATCCATTCCATACCCAGAAACCGGCAACTTCAAATCCCTCAACACACTAACCGCTTCCGCCATCCGATTCTTAGGCACTTCTTGAGCAACAGGACAATTTGGCACCCACGAATCAACCCGAAAATCCTCTGCAATCTCAACACCCTCTCGCTTGAGAAGATCACACAACTGAGAATGAAAATGAAGAAGAGCAAATGTTGGTGTAGGTGACAAGAACAGGAGGTTGCCCTCATTAGGGAGTGACCCAATTGATGAGAAATTCAGCTGTAAAGGATCTTGTTTCGCTGCGAATGCCTTGATAATTGATTCAATTTTGGATGGATCCACGGTGAATGATTGTGTAGAAAAAAGTGTGATATGAGGTCTTGATTCAATTTCGATTAGTTGTGTACTTATTTGCCGCCGCGCTAAGACGTTCCAAGCTTTGAGGACTTGGTTTTCGAGAGCTGGATCGAAGTAGAGTTCGATTGAATAGCCTTGTGACATTGTTGGAGGTGGAAATTTTGATGAATTGGGGTGAAATTGGGGATTGGGTATTTGAACAAATTTGGGGAAATTAAAAAGGGGTATTTGAAGAATTTGAGGGGCTTAAAAGGGTATTTTTGAATTTTGGAAATGGGTTTGGGATTAATTGGGGGGAAGAGTGAATGAATGAGTGAGGAGAGTAGGAGGAGAAGAGAAGAAAGGTTAGTGTGGTGGAGTGTAGTGTTGGAATTGAATGAAATGGCGTTTGGGAGAAGGAATTCAAGGATTGTGAGAGGAAAAGCTAACATTTTGGAGAACCATGGCTTTAGGTGGGTTTGGTTGGAAATTCTTAGCATTTTGTATTTGGTGCATGTGGTTTAGTGGGAGTTGGCAAAGACTCAGAATAGTGATCTAGCTCGACTCAAACTTAACTCGTTTTTAACAGTTCGGTTGGAATTTTTGTTCTATATAATTAAAAGGATTGATTTGATAATTGAATTGATTCATTTAACTTGTTAAATATTCGATGACACTAACTAAATCCTGTCAAAAATCTAACAAAAAAAAATTACTCCCTCGGATTTTTTTACTTGCTACATTTGACCAAAAAAGTTTTCACAGTTTTTGGTTCAATGTAGCAAGTAAAAAACAGATTGAGGGAGTATAAAAAAAATAACTTGAAAACACGTGTTAACATATAACTTGGACTTCAAGCAAGTTATCCTATTAAAAATTAGAGTTTTAGTAGATCAACTTGAGGGAAAAATCCTGAAACAATACGCCCGATATTATTGGACTAATCTAAATTCACTTAACTTGTTAAAATGCTTAATGGAACCAAGCTAAATCCTAACAAAAATCTAACAATAAAATCATTAAAAATAACTCGAAAACACGTGCTAACATATAACTTGAACTCCAAGCAAGATTATCCTACCAAAAATCAGAGTTTTAGTAGATCAGCTGAGGGAAAATATCCTAAATGCCCAATATTATTGGATTTTTCTCATATTTCCCTTTACAATAGATTGGATAAGTTTTCCAACAAATATTCGCACGTTATCTAACTCATAGTCAACTGTTTGTGTAAAACCGCGCTATTCAGACAAATTTTATTTACGAAAAAATGGAATTCAATTAAAATACCAATAACTCTGCAAGAACAAATCTTTTAATCAAGAGGAAACATTCAAGGATTTTATCTTCATGCAATGTAGAACAAGTACGTTGAATATTAACAATTAATCCCTTTAATCATCTGGGTATTTTGGATTGACGAAAATCAATCTCATAATTGAAAAGGGACACGATTTGAAATTTAAAGAAATCAATTAAAATTCAAACTTTGATGCGTCTAATTCACAAATAGAATATGAATATACTTAACTCAAAGTGATAACCTAACAATATACATCACTGATATCGGTTTGCATAATAAATGTAGCGTTATGTGCAATTAAGGTTTCAAGTACAATGCGGGTCATGTATGAAGCTCATGATTCAATTAACTAACCATGAACCATGCTATATCTGTGTAGAGGTCCCTATACACGAGTGGATGAGATTTTGTAGAGTATAAGCCAAATCAGTGGTTTTTTGGTAGTTTGGTGTTTGATCATTGTGTTAATAGTTTGTTGGCATTATCTTATCTTATCCTATTAGTGTTAGGAGTTATTATAGATAAAGTTCTATCTTAAGTAGAGTTAGGTGATACTCTATTTAGTATAAATATTGTAAGGTGCTTTAGTATTGTATCCATCATCAAGTAATACACAATAAAGAGCTTTAGTTGGTCTTTAGTCTGATATATTATCTTTCTACAAGTGGTATCAGGTTCAGGTTCATCATGGCTGCGAAAATTGAGTTGATGACTTGTCCCGTTGAAGTTTTTGATGAAAAATCAAATTTTGATCACTGGAATGCAAAGATGGAAAATTTCTTTCGGATGATCAAAGTTGCCGAAGTGGTTCATAATGGGTTCAAAGAACCATCTACACAAGAGGCAGTGGCCCTTACAGAAGCTCAAAAGACCGTTGTCGACCAGAATCGTATGAAGGACGAATTAGCAAAGATGTGGATCACCATGAGGGTGAGTCCTTCTGTTTATGAGAAGATTATGCATGCTAACACTTCACAAAAGGCGTGGGATATGTTGTGTAATTTCTTCCAAGGTAATGATCGAGTAAAAAGGGTTAGATTGCAAACATTGCGGCGACAACTTGAACTTTTGGAGATGGAAAAATCAGAAACGGTGTCGGAATACTTTACTAGAACTTTAGCAATCATTAATATGATAAAGGTTAATGGTGAAAGTATGACCGACCAGCAGATTGTGCAAAAAATATTACGCACTTTGACGTCTCGCTATGATTATATAGTTACCGCCATTGAAGAATCCAAAGATCTCACCTCCATGACCGTTGATGATCTCATGAGTTCTCTTCAAGCACACGAACAAAAGTTTAGGGACAAAACAGAAAAAACTGTTGACGAGGCCTTGATCAGTAGTGCACATTCATTACAACAGAATGAGTCTCTGGGAACATATGAAGGGAGGCAGAACCAAAGAAATTCATATTTAGGACGAGGAGGTCGAGGTCGAGGTCGAGGAGGACGAGGCAGATTTGGGTTTGGACGAGGCAGCACCAATCAGTTTTCACAACAAGGAGAGTTCCAATATATGTGTTGGACATGTGGAAAGTATGGACATAGGGCTAGTGAATGTGGAATTAGAGAAGGCAATAACAATTATAACCAAAGAAATCATGCTAAAATCGCTGAAAATAATGAAGATATTGAAGAAACATTATTGATGGCATGCAATGTTGTGGATGATAAACAGAAAAATAAGTGGTATATAGACACAGGGTGTAGCAATCATATGTGTGGTTACAAAGGCTTATTTTGTGAATTAGATGAATCATTCAGTTCAGAGATAATTTTGGGAATGCCTCAAAAATGGAGGTTAAAGGCAAAGGTCGAATATTCATCAGGTTAAAGGATGGAGGTGAAAACTTCATATCAGATGTATTTTATGTTCCTGGCTTGCGTCATAATTTGTTGAGTATGGGTCAACTATCAGAAAAGGGATATGATATTCGTATCTTAAACATGGTATGCACTATAGAAGATAGTAAGAAGGGACTAATTGCAAAGGTAAATATGTCTCCTAATCGATTGTTCCCCTTGAAGATTGATTATCAAAGTTTATCTGGCTTTAATTCTACACAAACAGATAAGAGTTGGTTATGGCATATGAGATATGGTCATGTGAATTTCAATAGCCTAAAGCATCTTGCTCTTAAAAATTTTGTGGTTGGCCTTCCTGCAATCAATGTTCCTGATGCAGGTTGTCGCACACCTCTCAAAAATAACCGAACAACTCTAACTAATATAGCTAGGGAAGTAGGGATCGAATCCTCAGGGAAGCTATTAAATTCTACTAGTTCTAAAAAGCATAAAGTGTGTAAGGGGCCTTGCTGGAAATTTCGATAAATGACTACTAAAACTAAGAAGACTAAGAATAAAACTAAGAAAATGACGGGAAATTAACGATTAAACTCTATTAATGAAAACCTAGGGCTATCGGTTCACTATGATCAATCAACAAACTCAATTAACGCTCACTAATCAATTCATTGGCATTCATTGAACTAGGGCTCACTAATTCTCTCGAACTTAGACTCCCTCAAAACTCCTTTACCGGCTCTCACTCGCATAAATTCGTTTTTGCCTATTATTCAGTTGTCTAATTGTGGTAATCTTACCTCTCGGCCTTGATTTCAATAATAACCTAACTTACAACTAAATTTGGCCACAAGTTAATTGCAATCACTAGAAATCAATAATAGGAATTCAATTAGAAGCCAAGAACCAATTAGAAAACATAATTTAAATTCAAGTCATGATCATAGATCCCCCTAACCCTAGAGAAGACGACTACCCACTCATAATTAAGGGAACAAAAGCAAAATTGAAATCAAACAACATGATCATGAACAAAGAATTAATTAAAACTAAATTAATTACTAATAAAACTAAAGTAAGAATCAAAATAGCAAAACTAATTAATCTAAACTAAAAACTAAGAAATTAAAGAGAATCATGAAACTAAAAGAATTAAAAAGCATAAGGAAAGAGATTACCAAAATAAAGATTGAATTGCATTGATTGAAAGCTTGAATTCATGAACAAATTAATTAATCCTAAAATTCTAGAGAGAATAATTAATTTTGGATTCCTAGGTCTAAAATTATGATAAAAACTAGGTAGAGTCGTGCCCCCTTTTCATAGAGTATATATAGTATTTAGGTTTTATTAAAATAAAACCCACGAACAAAAACCGCGAAGAAAAGCCAAACAGATCAAAATCCGTGCTACCTGCGCCCGCATAGGTCAAATCCAATTTGTTCCCTGCGCCCGCATGATGAATATTGAGTGAGTTCTGATACATCTGATCTATGTTGCGGGAGCATAGGTTAAATGGGGATTAAAGGGCTGCGCCCGCATGAACCAAGTTGAGCAACATTTTGACGATCTTGCTTATTTCTTCGCTCGATTCTTCAAATCTCGCTCGTGACATGGCACGCATCCCGAGACAAGTACATTTTGACTCGTTTTAGCCTCCAATGACTTCATAACTCTGTATTACGCTCCTGTAACATATAAACAAAACCGAAAACCACGCGTAATAACCGAAAAAGTATAAAATAACCGTAAAAGGTTCTAAAAGTCAACTAAAGATGCTAAAACCGTTCCAAAACATAACTTAACATCGAAAGACGATATTTAATCAAAACGAAGCCACAAACTTAACTATTTAGCACAAGAATCAACCGAAAATGAGGGAAAAACACAACATAAAAACAAAATAGGCATCATAACTCAAGAGAACATCCGAAGACACATGGATCAAGGCTAGCCAATCAAGCACCCAATTACCGTCCTTCCTAAATACAGGTCAAACAAAACCAACCAAGCAAGTTTAATGAATCGATGACTAGAGTAGCTCACGGGTTGTCACTCCAAATAATTTATGATGAGCTTATAACAATGAAGCTCTAACCCTCACCTCCCAACCAAATGTGGAATGCAATGCAAAATGTTTTTAAATGCAATTTTAAGGACCCGAAACCTTTATCTCACACCTCATGCAAGTGTTTGAGGGTATCCATTCATCCTAAATGTCGTCTCGGAATGCAATTAATACTCTACGACCTTGACAAAGGATTCAATTCACAATAACCATAGCATGTGCACGAAGATCAAAAAGGACTTTTATAAGCTTGTAACGTGGCTAGGGTGATGGGTAGGATAAAAATTTGGGATAATGTGGTGGAATGCGGGGTATACGCATATAAAATCGAGGAAAATCATCAATATTCTCCATCATCCAATTCAGCCAAATCTAACCAAACTTTTCTTCATTTTTCACATCAACACCATACTTCTCATAATTCAATCATCAACCACTATTTCACAAACTTTAAACTTCTTTCTTTTTATTTCAGCCTTTTTTTTTTTCAACTTTATTATGCTTTCATAAAATTTTTTTTTCACTTTATTTTTCATGCATAATAAAACATAGTTTCACGACTCTTAATGATTTGTTTTTGCTTAAAATTCAATAGACAATAAACATAATCATCACACATACATAACTAGGCCATGAATAAAATATGACTTTTTAATTAACTACAATAGCCTAGACATTGGTATGCAGAGCCTTGTATGTGATACTTTATAATTTAACTTTCATCAATAACATTTCCACTATTTCACCATCAATCCTCTATAACACCCTTCAAAACTTTATTTTAACAACATCACAACTACTTCAACTCCCCCAAACCAAGTTTGGGCATATATTGCATTATGTAATAGGGCTAATAAGTTTGTAATGTGGCTAAAATACAAATGAAAGGGATAAAAGCTCAAAACATGGGATCAAGGGAAAATTTAAATGTGGGAAATGAAATTCTGAAGCTCAAAAGAAGAAATGAGAGCCTTTTATCATGCGCAACATACACAAAATCCACAATTAAAGCTACTAGAATCCAAAGTCAAACCCAAGATCATAATTGCACTAGGAACTAAGCACACATGAAAAGAAAATATGAATGAATTTATATTCAAATGTGGCTCAAATCCTCCCCTTAACACAGTTCAAGTTCAAGACCCAAGCAAGGTTGAGTAGAGTTGACCAATAAAAGGAAATCAAGCAATCAAATTCAAGTCATAGCCAACAAATCACACATGTGGATCCATCCGCAGTCAAGAGTCATTAAGTTTTCGAAATAAGCATAGGGGTCAAGAAGTAGTCAATTCCGACAATAAAACTCAACTGGGACACGAATAATCCATTAAGCCAATTCTCTCTAAAATTAAACCTAAGAAAACAGTACAATCTTTTTGGTCACATNTTAAGAAAATAGTACAATCTTTTTGGTCACATGTAAACTGCCATTCTTAACGAATGGTACAAACCATGCAACAGTCCTAAGAAAGCAATAAAATTAAGCTAATAAAGCAATAAAACTAACTAATAAAATAGGAAAGCAATAAAATACTTACCTCCTCTAAGCGGAACTTAGCAATGTCCTCATTGCTAGAGGGAGAAAGAAACTACTAACCTGCGGGTTGCCTCCCGCAAAGCGCTTGTTTAAGGTCATTAGCTTGACCGTAATTACCTTACCTCAAGGTGGATCAAAGAGTGAACGTGAGCCCCATGTAGTTAAACACCCAAAGCAATTTGGGGTTATTGTTTGTTCAAACACCCCATGTTCTTTGCTAGGAACCTCATAATTTGTTTTCTTCACTTCACAAGCATGTGAGGAGGACTTTCGAGGCTTTCGATGCTTCTTAGGGCGCGATTTCTTTTTCTTTGTATCTTGATATGTCTTATTATTATCACTATCTTCGTCTCCTGCAATAGAATCCAAACACAGAGAGGCCTCCAAAACATCCTTATCAGGAGATCGAGGCAAGTCATTATGAACAATCTCATTAAAAGTGTAAATTGTATTGCATGGTTTTTCTAACATGGGATTTTTCATTGCATTATTAAGATTAAATGTCACTTTATCATCTTCTACAGAAAGGGTTAAACTTCCATTTTTAACATCAATGACGGCACCTGCAGTATGTAAGAAAGGTCTACCTAGAATCATAGGGATATAAGCATCCTCATCAATATCAAGGACAGCAAAATCAACTAGAATGAAAAAGTTTCCTACTCTAACAGGTACATCCTCTAAAACACCCTTAAGGTATTTTACTGTTCTATCCGCCATCTGCAAAGTAATATTAGTAAATTTAAGCTCTCCCATGTCAAGCTTCCTGCAAATTGATAAGGGCATCACACTTACACTAGCTCTTAAATCACATAGAGCCTTATCAATAAATAAAGGACCTATATTACATGGAATTGAAAAACTGCCAGGATCCTTCAACTTAGGAGGAGATTTGTTTTGAAGGATCGCTCTGCACTCCTCGGTGAGTGCAACTGTGGCACCAAAATTTGATGCAGGTTGTCGCACACCTCTCAAAAATAACCGAACAACTCTAACTAATATAGCTAGGGAAGTAGGGATCGAATCCTCAGGGAAGCTATTAAATTCTACTAGTTCTAAAAAGCATAAAGTGTGTAAGGGGCCTTGCTGGAAATTTCGGTAAATGACTACTAAAACTAAGAAGACTAAGAATAAAACTAAGAAAATGACGGGAAATTAATGATTAAACTCTATTAATGAAAACCTAGGGCTATCGGTTCACTATGATCAATCAACAAACTCAATTAACGCTCACTAATCAATTCATTGGCATTCATTGAACTAGGGCTCACTAATTCTCTGGAACTTAGACTCCCTCAAAACTCCTTTACCGGCTCTCGCTCGCATAAATTCGTTTTTGCCTATTATTCAGTTGTCTAATTGTGGTAATCTTACCTCTCGGCCTTGATTTCAATAATAACCTAACTTACAACTAAATTTGGCCACAAGTTAATTGCAATCACTAGAAATCAATAATAGGAATTCAATTAGAAGCCAAGAACCAATTAGAAAACATAATTTAAATTCAAGTCATGATCATAGATCCCCCTAACCCTAGAGAAGACGACTACCCACTCATAATTAAGGGAACAAAAGCAAAATTGAAATCAAACAACATGATCATGAACAAAGAATTAATTAAAACTAAATTAATTACTAATAAAACTAAAGTAAGAATCAAAATAGCAAAACTAATTAATCTAAACTAAAAACTAAGAAATTAAAGAGAATCATGAAACTAAAAGAATTAAAAAGCATAAGGAAAGAGATTACCAAAATAAAGATTGAATTGCATTGATTGAAAGCTTGAATTCATGAACAAATTAATTAATCCTAAAATTCTAGAGAGAATAATTAATTTTGGATTCCTAGGTCTAAAATTATGATAAAAACTAGGTAGAGTCGTGCCCCCTTTTCATAGAGTATATATAGTATTTAGGTTTTATTAAAATAAAACCCACGAACAAAAACCGTGAAGAAAAGCCAAACAGATCAAAATCCGTGCTACCTGCGCCCGCATAGGTCAAATCCAATTTGTTCCCTGCGCCCGCATGGTGAATATTGAGTGAGTTCTGATACATCTGATCTATGTTGCGGGAGCATTGGTTAAATGGGGATTAAAGGGTTGCGCCCGCATGAACCAAGTTGAGCAACATTTTGACGATCTTGCTTATTTCTTCGCTAGATTCTTCAAATCTTGCTCGTGACATGGCACGCATCCCGAGACAAGTACAGTTTGACTCGTTTTAGCCTCCAATGACTTCATAACTCTGTATTACGCTCCTGTAACATATAAACAAAACAGAAAACCACGCGTAATAACCGAAAAAGTATAAAATAACCGTAAAAGGTTCTAAAAGTCAACTAAAGATGCTAAAACCGTTCCAAAACATAACTTAACATCGAAAGACGATATTTAATCAAAACGAAGCCACAAACTATTTAACACAAGAATCAACCGAAAATTAGGGAAAAACACAACATAAAACACGTATATCAGTTCCAAATCAAGTATGTGAGACATGTGAATTGGGTAAAAAACATAGAGATCCTTTTCCTAAAAGTGGTGCATGTAGAGCCTCACTACCACTTGAAATCATACACTCTGACCTTTGTTCAGTTGAGGTTACATCTCACAAAGGTAATCAATACTTCATCACATTTATTGATGATTTTAGTAGAAAAATTTGGGTTTATTTCCTACGTCACAAATCTGATGCGTGTGATAGTTTCAAGTCCTTTAAAACCTATGTTGAGAAACAAAGTGGGTATCAAATAAAAATTTTGAGAACTGATCGCGGTACCGAGTATATCATATGTGACGATCTTTTGGAAAAGCATGGCATTAAACACCAATTGACAGCTAGATACACCCCTCAACAAAATGGTGTTGCGGAACGGAAAAATAGAACAATCATGGATATGGTTCGATGTATGTTAAAACTAAAAAATTTGCCAAAGTGTTTTTGGGCGGATGGAGTTGCATGTGCTGTTTATATTTTAAACAGGTCATATAAAGGAGCATTGATGGAAAAACGCCATATGAGGTATGGTGTGGAAGGAAGCCTAACATTCAACATTTAAGGGTATTCGGATGTGTAGCCTACGCTCATATCCCCGATGCATTGCGTAAAAAGTTGGATGATAAAGCTGAAAAGTGTATCTTTATTGGGTATTCAAATGTTACAAAGGGATACAAGTTATATAATCCCGATTCAAAAAAGGTGATTGTTAGTAGAGATGTAACATTTGAAGAAGAAGGTGCTTGGAATTGGTTTAAGAAAAGTGAGACTACATTGGTTGACCAAATTTTACCAACAAATAGTAATGATGAGAAAGAAGAACTAGATCAGGAATCACCAAAAAGTACTTCCGTAGAAAAAGAAGTGAGACGTTCCACAAGGCCGAGACAATTGCTTGCTCACTTAGAAGACTATGTCTTGAACAATGATACAATTGTTACAGATGAAGAATTGGTGCACTTTGTTTTGTATGCTGATTGTGACCCACTAACTTTTTATGAAGCTAGGCAAGATTCTAGTTGGGTTCGAGCTATGGATGAAGAAATCGCTTCAATAGAAAAAAATAATACTTGGGAACTTACTACTCTGCCTCCTGGAAAAAACTCCATTGGTGTCAAGTGGGTTTATAAGACAAAATATAAGCCTAATGGAGAAGAAGAACGTAAAAAAGCAAGGTTGGTGGTTCAAGGATTCAAGCAAAGACCAGGTATTGATTATCTTGAAGTCTTTGCACCTGTTGCTTGGCTTGATACTGTTCGATTGCTTACTTCGATTGTTGCGCACAACTCTTGGAAAATACATCAAATGGATGTTAAATCAGCATTTTTGAATGGAGTTCTCGAAGAGGAGGTATATGTTAGGCAACCTGCTGGTTATGAAAAGTTAGGGGAGGAAGAAAAGGTCTATAGGCTGAAATGTGCTTTATACNAACGTGCTTTATACGGAATTAAATAGGCACCTCGGGCATGGTATACACGCATTGATTCTTATTTTCAGAAAAATGGGTTTCAAAGATGTCCACATGAACATACTTTGTATGTCAAAAATAACTCTCAAGGTAATATGAACAGGCTATCGCACACCTATCAAAAGTAAACCAAACGACACTAACTAATGTAGCTAGGGAAGTAAGGATCGAATCCTCAGGGAAGCAGTTGAACTCTATTAGTTCTAAAAAGCTTAAACTGTATAAAGGGCCTTGGTCGAGAAGTACTGACTAACTAACTAACTATTGACTATTACTAACTAATTACTGGAAATGACGAAGGATTAAACCAATAAACTAAGCCTAGGGTCAATCGGGTCACCAAGAACAACTAATGGATTCACTAACAAAGATCGTTCAACCTCACAATTATCGTCAAATTAGGGCTCACTAATTCTCTCGAATCTAGACTCCCTCGAAACTCATCTAGCGGCTCTCGCTCAGCCTAGACTAATTTTGCCTATTATTCAGTGGTCTTATTGTGGTATTTTTACCTCTCGGCATCAAATTCAACAATTACCAGAATTACAACTAAATCTGCGCACAATTCAATTGTAAACAAAGAAACCAATAATAGGAAATTGACTACTAATTGTGGAATTAAAACAACCTAAATTAATTAGTCCATTAATTAATCAAGGCTTCCCTAACCCTAGAAATTAAACTACTCACTCATGATTATGAAAATTAAAGCAAGAATAGTTGTAAAATCCCTAATTGAATTCATGAAATAATTAACAATTGAACTAATTAATATAAGCAATTAACTAAATTAATTAAACTAAAGAGACTAAAAAGCATAAATTAACTAAAATAAAGAACAAAAACAGAAAAATTACCAAATTGGAGAAACAATTGAAGACTTGAATTGAATTGAGAACTAATGTTATGAACAAAACCCTAATTTCCCTAAATTAATTTGAGAGAGAAAAGTGCTTAATTCTAAAACCTAAGAGAGTAATTCTAAATTATGAAAAGCATAAGTTTCTGTTTGCCTAGAAAGTCGTGCCCAATGTACCCAAAGTTGGGCTTACAAAGCCTAGTACGAAGAAAATAAAAGAAGAATAAAAAAGTCGGGAAAATCGTCTGATGCGGGGCATAGGAGGTTTATGCGCCCGCATCAACCTCCAGAACGCCTCTTTGTTTAAAATCTCCTTAAATGCGGCGCTAGGGAATTTGTGCGCCCGCACAGACACCTCAGAAGCATTTCCTTCTCTTTTCTTCTTATTTCTTCATAGTTCTTTAAGACTTGTTTATACTTCTTGACATGCATTTCCATGCATCTTCACTCTTATCCCGTCTAAGCTTTCCGGATTCGTTCCGAGCCTCGGTTTCCGTGCCTGAAATTACAAAACATACCAAAACCGAGCATAACAACCGCGGATGATAAAAATAAAACTAAAAGCTCTAAAATTGCCGGAAATCAACCAAACTTAGCGAGACACTTCAAATTAGCTAAAGAACATCAAATGAGCTAAAATAAAGTCAAATAACAACCACTAGGCATAAATTGACTCGAAACAAGGAAAACACTATAAAACCTCCACGACACCCCCACCGAACACATATCAAATTCCCCCAAGCCAAGCCTTTGCTCGTCCCGAGCAAAGATAACGAAATGACTTTCACCCCATAAAAACATATGCATCACAACTCAAGGATCCTTCCGAGTTTACTAAGATCAAAGCAAGTCAAATGCTACACATTCCTAAACAAAAGTCAAACAAAGCCAACCAAGCAAGTTTAATGAATCGATGAGTAGAGTAGCTCACGGGTTGTCACTCCACACAATTGAGCGTCTAATAATGTAGCTCACCCTCACCACCCAACCATAAGAAAATGAAATGCAAATGCAACAAAATGTTTAAATGCAAGTTTTTGAGGAACCAAATCCACATCTTACACCTCATGCAAGTGTTTAAGGGTATACACTCAATCCTAAAGTCGACTCGAAATGCAATTAATACTCTACGACCTTGCCAAAAGACTCTTCCACAGTCAACCAAAGTATGCACATGAAGATCAAAGAGGACTTTATAAGCTTGTAACGTAAGGCTAGGGTGAAGGGTAGGATAAATTTGGGATAATGTGGCTGAAAATGCGGGGTATACGCATATAAAACATCGGAGACTCACCAACACATCATACAATAACATCAATGTCTCCCATCATCCAATTCCAACCGAATCAAACCAAACTTTTCAATTTTCATTCACTTCACACCTTTATTTTCATTCAAAGTACAAATATAAACCAAATTCAAGCTTTTCATTCATCTACTTCAATTTCAACTTGTTTTTCTCTTTTTCTTTTTCTTTTTTTCTTTTCTTTTTATTATTATTTTTTTCATTTTAGTTTCACGACTCTTAATAGTTAGCCATTAAGACCAAACTATCACACGTACATAACTGGACTCCAAATCACATTTAGAAACCAACACATTGTGTTTCAAAACACAATTCCAGTCATTGGTACGCAGAGCCTTAATGCGAAACTTATAGAACCTCCTACACATCAAAATTTCTCAATTTCACCTGGTCCTCCAAATACACCATCACAACAATCAACAACCATAACAAACCACAACATGACTCCCCCAAGCCAAGCTTGGGCATACAATATGTTATCAAATACCAAGGCTAAAAGGGGTTGTAATGCGGTTAATTTTGTGAGGGATATAGGCTTAAGAAAACACGGGATCAAGGGAAAGAAAATGTTCAGCATGAAAATCCTAATAATGTATCTGGAAGCTCTAAAAACAATTGAATGCCTCTTATCATGCGCAACATGCAACAAAACTTCAATTAAAAGTTACTAAAGTCCAAAGGCAAACTCAAGATCATAAATGCACCAGGAACTAAGCACACATGAAAAGAATACAATTTAATGTAGCCTATAAGATCAAAAGTGGCTCAAATCCTCCCGCTAACACAGTTCAAGTCCAAGACCCAAGCAAGGTTAGACAGAGTTGACAATTGCAAGGAAGGCTAGCAAATTTAAGACTAAGTCATGCCCGGCAAATCACATAAGTAAACTCATCCAAATACAAGAATCATGAAGTTTCAGAAAATTTAAGCAAATGGGTACATGAAAAGTCAAATCAACGAAAAACCGGGACGAGCAGCTAGCCAATCACAATAAGAATTCTCTCTGAACAGCTAACTACATTAGACTAGGAAAGCAGTACATTTTTTTGGTCACATGTAAACTCCCGGCCTTAAGGGACGGTACAAACCATGTAACGGTCCTATGAAAGCAGTAAACTACACTAGAAAGCAATAAAAAGACCCTAAGGCTAAACAGCTAATTCCAACACATACAAGTACGAGCAAAAGGAGAGCGGAGTTTAGGAACATCTAACCCAATGTAAATCAACAAAAATTCGTAAATTCGATATCAGAAGTCCTAGTCCTGCTCCGATTGTCATATCTGCAGGGGAAAAAGAAACAAAGCCAAGTCCAAAAAGAAAAATAAAAGAAAATAAAAAAAAACAAATTGTTTACAATTGATTACAACCTAAATAAGAGTAACTAATTTCCCCCCCAAGCCAAACAATGTCCCGTCCCGGGATACATAATCAATAAAAATGGGGAAGGGAATAGGAGCTGCAGGACGCCTACTGCTGCGCGGGCCCGCCATAGGGTGGAAACTGGGAGTAGTAGTGGTGGAAAGGGTAGGAGGTAGGGTCCATGTTAAGGTCATACTGGGGTGGCCAGTTAGGGTGGTTGGGGAATGGTTGCACGTGGCCCTAGTCAACATGATGCATGTGCTCTCTCCATTGGACCCGCTGCAGGTGATCCACATCAGTTCTGAGGCCGCGGACACTATCATCTAATCTATCAAACCGATGTCCGTATTGCTCGAACCGCTGATCAATCTGATCGAACCGCTGAGTGTTGTATGCCTGCATTTCGTCCAGGCGGTTCATCAGAGGGGTCATATCAAAGGCGCCCTGGGGAGGTGAGAGTGGCGGAGCTGGTTGTTGAGGAATGTCCTCCTGAGGGACACCCCCCGCCTGCTGCATCTGCTGGGCCATTCTAAGGGCCCTCTTCTCAGCATCCGTCCTCTCAGCTAGTGGGATGGGGTCTGGGGGAATCCTCCAGGGGTTTACGCCTTCGGGGTGTTCCAGGTAGTAGGTAATGAACCGGAGGAAGTATCGGAGGGCTGCATGTTGGACCTCCGAGGTCTTCCTAGTGGATGAGGCATAGGGGGTGGTACCGTCAGTGATACGGAGCCACCAGGAGGCTTCATCATAGTTGGACCAGCCGTGCTCGAGAGCTACAGAGACTAGGTTGCGTGGGTCCCAGAAGAAGTGTTCATTGAACTGCTGAAGGGTAAGCTCATAATGGGTGCCAAAGATTGTGAAACTGACCACCCCTCTTCTAGCTGTTGGGTTACTGGGGTTCCGCACAATAACCCTGAAGTGGAAGGTGGAGAGGAACTCCAGAGTGAGTTCCCGGTATGTGAGTGGGGCCATTGGTTCGCCGTCAGGTCCTGGCATGGTGACTCCGAGCCATGCACCCCAACCGATGTTGTCCGCCATTTGGACCACTTGGTCAGTGATCCCCATTTCATCGCATGTGCTGCGGTCAAAGAACCTGGTAGAGCGGATGGGCCGCTTTTGCAGTCTCTCGAACCGGGCCTGTTGTTGGCGGCGGTTTGGTGGTGCGGGGTCTCCCGAGCTAGAGCCTACGGGTTGTTTGCCCCTAGAGGCCGAGGTAGAAGACTCGATCCTCTGTGATTTCCTTGAAGTTCTTTGAGAGCTCATGGTTCCTGAAAATTGAAAATGAGTGCGTTAGAACCATAGGAAAAATCAGGACAAAACACATAGCCAAACACGCTCATGCAATGACACAACTTTCAATTGGATAATTTGAGTAAAAATTTCGGCATGACCAGTCTATTTTATCGATATAGCCAAAAGCCGTGAGGCTAACAAAAATCACCAAAACCAATGTTTTTTCAACATAAAACCAAGATTTCCACATGTTTCCAAGGTTTCCAACATAAGTTCAATAGAGCACAAATCTCATGAAACCGAAATTGCAAACATTACCAACATTTTAAACCTCACTACTAATTCGAAACACCATATTTTATCAAGTAACAATCATACTAGAGGGAAGGAAAAATAATTAAACTTCCGTGGCATTATCGACACAAATTAAGTCTAAAATTTAGCAAGTTAAAACTATAATATGATCAACTCAAGAATCCAAAACATTGTTCACAATTGTAAAATAGGGCATAAATTTTCTTCTAAGTCATAAACTTGAAATTGGAAATTAATAACACTTAAACAAGCAATTATCGACATCACACAAGCATAAAACTCAAGAAAAATTATATTATATACTTGTAACTACGAACCCTATAGTGTGAACGCCATGAAAATTCAAGAAACTTGTTAAAACTTGCTTAAAGTTAGTTTTATACCTTAATAGATGAAGATTGATTGGAAGTAAAGTAGAAAAAACGTCCAAATAGTCCAAAATTAACCAAAAAACGCCCCAAAAACTGCAGAAATTTGCGCGCCCCTAATAGCCCCGAATTGCAAATTTGTTCGAAAATTGATTGAGGGGTTTTGTTGAGGGAGATGAGAGGATGCTTGTGTTAAAATTTGGGTTGATTTGGTGAAGTATTGAGTGAGATATGAGAGGAGGAAGTTTTTGAAGGTGAGGTTTTAATGGAGGTTAGGAGTTTGAAGAAGAAAAAGATGTGGGGTGAGGAGTGAGAGAAAGAAGATAAAAGGAATAAAAGAGTGTAAAAGGAAAAAAAATAAAAAATAAATAAAAAAAAGAAACAGAAAAAATAAAAAAAACGATGCAAATTCGGGCCTTGATGCGCCCGCATAAGTAATTTATGCGCCCGCATCAGGTTCGAATTTCAAATTTTTGGGGCTACTGGGGGTAACATGCGGGCGCATAAATTACTTATGCGGGCGCATGTTGCTTTTTCAGTAAATTCTTTGGGGTTCTGTGGGTAGGATGCGGCCGCATAAAATCCTTATGCGGGCGCATCTTACTTTTTTCAAAAATTTTGTGGCCTTCTGGGGGTCAGATGCGCCCGCATAAAGTGCTTATGCGCCCGCATCTGCCCCTACTTTACTCGACTTATGCTTTTTTTTTCTTCCTCTAAAAATTTCTTGTTACTTACCTCGACCTTCACTTAGATTTTTAGCTATGGAATGCAACCGAAAACCTCTAGTTACTCAACTACACCTAAATGCACGCAAAAACACAAAAACACAGTTAACTAAAAAAATTACGAAAATAAGCTAAAACACACCAAAAGCACATAAAAAGAGTTAAGGAGGGATAGAAAGCTCGGGTTGCCTCCCGAGAAGCGCTTGTTTAGGGTCATTAGCTTGACCGTGGCTTCGGAGTGGTCAGTGTGAATCGAGATTGTAGAATTGCACCTCTTCTACTAATCCGACTGCATCACCTTCATAATAGAGCTTCAATCGCTGTCCGTTGACCTTGAACTTTTCACCTTTATCATTTTGGACTTCAACGAACCCGAATTCGCTCACCATAGTAACCGAAAAGGGACCGCTCCACCTGGACTTCAGTTTTCCAGGAAACAATCTGAGACGGGAATTAAATAAGAGTACCCTATCACCAACTTGAAATTCCCTTCTCCTGATTCTTTTGTCATGCCACCTCTTAGTCTTTTCTTTATATATTTTTGCACTATCATATGCAGCTAAACGGAATTCATCGAGCTCATTTAGTTGAAGAAGTCGCTTTTCTCCCGCCCGTTTGGCATCCATAGTCAATTCCTTTACTGCCCAGTATGGCTTATATTCTAACTCAACCGGAAGGTGACATGCTTTACCATAAACTAACCGAAACGGTGAAGTGCCAATTGGGGTTTTGAATGAAAGCCGTCCTATGACCATAGAGCATCATGGAGCTTGTTAGTCCAATCTTTCTCTGATTTTGCAACTGTCTTCTCGAGGATAGACTTGATCTCGCGATTGGAAACCTCAACTTGCCGCTGTCTGTGGTGGTATGCTAGTCCTTTTCTATGGTAAACAACCGTACTTTTCAGCAACTTATCTAACCTTTTCTCATGGAAATGCTTCCCCCCATCACTGATGACAGCTCTAGGGACTCGCAACCAGGAAAAAATACCTGCTTAAAACAACCGCAAAAACCGTATTATAATCAATGGGGGGTAGCAAGAGCTTCCACCCATTTAAAAAATAATCCACAGCTACTAGTAATATAACGGTTTCCATTAGAAGATGGGAAGGTCCATATAGTCACACCCAAACATCAAAAATTTCAACTTCCAATATACCTGTTTGCGGCATTTCGTGCCTTGTGAGATGTTACCTGTTCGTTGGCAACGAATCACAAGACTAATAAAAGGCTCTCGCGTCCTGCAAGATTGTGGGCCAGTTAGAAACTGATTCTAAGACCTTGAACATCGTCTTGTGAGGTCCAGCATGACCTTCATGGGTGATGAATGGAAATGGAAGGACACCATATACCTCCATTCCGGAACACTTTTCTGTATAAACCATCTGCCACCACGAAACAAGTTAGGATCATCCCAAAAATATCGTTTAAACATCGTGCAAAAATTTCTTTTTCTGCTGATAAGTCAAATCGGAAGGTTAAAAACACCTCCTACAACATAATTAGCGAAATCAGCAAACCAAGGGGAATGCACCAAACAGCAAACAGAGATGTTCATACAGGAAAGAATCGTCAAGGGGGTAGAGATCTCCCCATCAATCATACGTATTCTTGATAAGTGGTCACTACACATTCTCTGCTCCCTTCTTATCACAATTTCGAGGTCAAACTCTTGAAGCAGCAAAATCCACCAGAATAAGCCTCGTTTTGGCTTCCTTCTTCCAAGTAGATATTAAGAGCTTCATGGTCAGTATAAAAATAACTCGAACCTACAAGATAAGCACGAAATTTATCTAAGGCATAAACTATAGCAAGCAGCTCATTTTCCGTGGTGGCATAATTGACCTGAGCTTCTCTAAGTAGTAATACTAAAATACGTGCAGACCTTATCTTCCTTTGACTAAAACCCACCGCACCAACTGCAAATCACTAGCATCCACACTTATTTCGAAAGGTAAATTCCAATCAGGGGACTGTATAATGGGTGCAGAAATTAGTGCATTTTTTATCATATAAAGGACTCAAGACACTCGTCAGTGAATTAAATTCAGCATCTTTTAGCAACAATTGGGTTAGTGGTTTCGCAATTTTAGAGAAATCCTTAATAAACCTGCGATAAAAACCAGCATGACCCAGAAACTTCTATCCCTTTTACATTTACTGGGGTGGCAGAGTGCTCATTACCTGTATTTTGTGCCTTATCCACCTCAATTCGCGTTCGGAGACCAAATGTCCCAAAACTACTCCTTCATTGACCTGAAATGACACTTTCCCAATTTAAAACCAGATTCACCTGTTCACCATCTTTCGAGAACTTGAGTCAAATTAGTCAAACACAATCAAACAGAGCCGTAAACACTAAAATCACTCATGAATACTCCCATAATGACTCTAGAAATGCAAAAAATACTCATCATGCACGTTGAAAGTGGCATGTGCATTACATAATCCAAAAGGCACCTAACGATATGCAAACAGTACCATAAGGACATGTAAAAGTCGTTTTCTCCCTATCATCAGGATGGATGGGGATCTGAAAGAAACTCGATAATCCATCGAGATACAGAAATACTTTAGTCTTAGCTAATCTTCCAGATTGATCAATAAAAAGGAAGGGGAAATGGTCCTTTTTATTGCAACATTCAATTTCGGTAATCAATACACATCCCTCCATCCTGTACAATTCTAGTAGGGATTAGTTATTTTCTCATTCGAACAACGTTTGTTCCTCCTTTCTTAGGGACTACCTGTACGGTACTTACCCACTGGGACCTCAGTTGTACTGAGTAAATAATACCTGCATCTAGAATTTAAGGACGTCTTTCTTCACTACCTCCTGCATGTTAGGATTCAAACGTCGTTGACCGGAATACAGGTGTTTGTGACCCTCTCAGAATGAATTCTATGCATACAAAATCAGGACTAATACGGTTCAAATCACAATAGTATAGCCAATAGCTTTCTTATGAGCTTTAAGTACACATAAAGTTTATTTAATTGATATCATTAAGAGAAGCGCTAACAATGACAGGTACAACTTCTTACTCTGAGAAAGCATCGGTTAAGAAAAGCATGTATGTGTGATGGGGAGGGGAGTTGTCGAGTTATCTCACGCTAGAGAAACTCAATTTGCGACGGAATAATTCCGTCGCAAAAAACGTTTAATTCCGTCGCAAAATGTGTTTGCGACGGAATTCGTCGCTAATGTACGTCGCTATTTTTTTTGTCAGCAAACTTCCATCTTTGCGACGGAATTTTCCTGCCAACTTTTTGCGACGGAGTACGTTTCATTGCGACGGAATTTTTGCCTCGCAAAATTTGAGAGAATTTTCCGGCGCATTTTTTTTTTGCGACGGAAATTCCGTCGCAAATTTTGCGAGGAAAATTCGTAGCAAAATTCCCTCGCACATTTGCGACGGAATTTCCCTCGCAAAAGTCCGTCGCAATAATTTTGCGGGAATTCGTCGCAAATTTCCCTCGCAAATTTTGTGACGGAAATCCCTCGCATATTCCCTCGCAAATTTGCGACGAAATCCGTCGCAAACGGTATATTCCGTCGTAAAAAACGGACGGATTTTAATGTTTTGATTGGTTTATTTGTATTTGTGCCTGTGAACCTGTACGACCGACGCGTTTGTATTCTAATCAAAAAAACATTTATTTTTCCAAGAATATATATTTCAATGTAACATACTCTACAAAGTATATCCGCCTTTAAATAGTTTCATAGTTTAAAGTTAACAATGTATAATAATGGAGCTCAGGTATGTTATATGAACAAGATCTCTATCTACCACAAAAAAGTGATCCCTTGTCCGGCGCCGCTGCCCGTGTCGTCGTCTGTTGAGTGTCCCGACGCTGAATTGAAAGGTGAACAGCTGTCGCTACCAGAACGACTCATCTCGCTCCATAACTCCTTGTTGTTCCTCGGCATTGCCTCAAAACTCGGCGCGCATCTTCTCCTCAATTCGGCTCGCACCTTCTCTCTCAACACTCTCCGCACCTCCTCCACCCTTCTCCACAGTTTCTCTAAATGTTCTTTCATTTGAGAAGAAAGCACAGATGGCGTGGATTGCTTCGATGATCCAGATCTACTCGAAGAGCTTAAGAGCTTAATAACAGGTACGCTACCACTACCACAGACCTTCACTCGACCATTTCTCTGTCTACGACCACCAGATGCCTCCCAATATAACTCATCGGGGCGTTCTCTGACTCCCGTCACTGCTTGTTTCCTCAAGTCTCTTCTGGTAGGTCTCCTACAAAACACAATTAAAATTAAATTAGAGGCCGAATTTTTCAATAAGCTAAAGGCAAAATTTGTGTTACAACACCCTATAAATCATAAAACATCTAAGAAAAAGGCATACACTAAAGTGTTACAAAGTCCACATTCTACAAAGTACCCTTTACCTGTGATTTTTGAGTGCAAATTGGGGGTTCGAAATGGGGGCGCCCCGAACTTGGTAAAATGTGGCCCATTTTT
>PYUH01000503.1:20000-22235 GCA_016808085.1 Suaeda aralocaspica | reverse complement strand
GTACGTGCTTTCCATGGGTTAGCCTCGTTTTATAGGAGGTTTGTGAAGAATTTTTCATCTGTTGTTGCTCCCATGACCAAATGTCTTAATAAGGATAAACCTAAGTTTGAGTGGACAAAGGGGGCACAAGAAGCTTTTGAATTGATAAAGAAATTGCTTTGTAATACACCCATACTAGCCTTACCAGATTTTTCTAAACCATTTGAAGTTGAGACGGATGCAAGTGGGGTAGGAATTGGTGCTGTTCTAGTACAAGGGAAGAGGCCAATTGCGTATTTTAGTGAGAAATTGAATGGTGCTAAATTGAACTATTCTACGTATGACAAGGAATTCTATGCCATTATTAGAGCTTTGGATCATTGGAGTCATTATTTAAGGCCTAATCACTTCATACTACATTCTGATCATGAAGCTTTGAAGCACATTAATGGTCAACAAAAATTGAATCCAAGACATGCTAAGTGGGTTGAATTTTTGCAATCATTCCACTTTTCTTCAAAATACAAAACGGGAAAATCTAATGTTGTGGCTGATGCTTTGTCAAGAAGGTATACTTTGCTTGGTGTTTTGAACTTTAAATTACTTGGTTTAGAGTTGATAATTCAATTTTACGAGCAAGATGGAGACTTTGGACCAATATTGGCGCAACTTTCAAAGGGTTCTATGAGTTCCTATGTGCTACATGATGGGTTTTTGTTCAAAGGCAATCTATTGTGCATACCTAAGTGTTCTATACGTGAATTATTGGTAAGAGAGGCGCATGGAGGAGGCATTGCTGGACATTTTGGAATTACAAAGACACTAGCCATGTTGCAAGAACATTTCTATTGGCCCAAGATGATTGTTGATGTTGAAGCTATAATTGCTCAATGTGCTACTTGTCAAAAGGCAAAGGCGGCCTTCCATCAAGGCTACTACACTCCATTGCCAGTGCCAGAGGGACCTTGGGAGGATGTTTCTATGGATTTCATTGTAGGGTTACCAAGGACAGCAAGAGGCAAGGATGCAATTATGGTAGTGGTTGATAGGTTTTCAAAGATGGCTCATTTTACACCGTGTCACAAGACCGACGATGCTATGAATGTGGCTGACTTGTATTTTCGAGACATCATAAGGTTACATGGGGTTCCGAAAACCATTGTAAGTGACAGAGACACAAAGTTCATGAGCTACTTTTGGAAGTCACTTTGGAGATTGATAGGTACGAAACTTTTGTTTAGCACATCTTATCATCCTCAAACAGATGGCCAAACAGAGGTAACTAATCGAACACTAGGGGTTCTTTTGCGTGGTTTGGTTAGTAAAACACAAAAAGGTTGGGATTTGAAGCTTGCTCATGCTGAATTTGCTTACAATAGGTTACCTACTTATGCTACTAAACACTCACCTTTCAAAATTGTCTATGGAATCAACCCTAAATNTGGAATCAACCCTAAATTACCGATTGATTTTGTAAGTATTCCTAAAGGGGAGTTGGTACACAAGGATGCCAAGACAAAGGTTGATTACATGCAAAAGCTCCACGCAGAAGTAAGGGCTAGAATTGAGAAGGTAAGTGATATTTACAAGGCAAGAGCAAACAAAATAACAAAAAGCTCTTTTGTTTTTCCTCTCGCCTACCTCCCACCTCCTACATTTCTATCTTCTTTTTGATCCTCCATCTCCTTACAAGGAAGGGGATTTGGTTTGGTTACATTTGAGGAAGGAAAGATTTCCAAATCAAAGGAAGAACAAGCTTATGCCTCGTTGTGATGGACCGTTCAAGATCATAAGTAAGGTGGGGGATAATCCCTATAAATTAGAGTTACCAGGAGAATATGGAGTTCATGCTACTTTCAACATTGGTGATTTAGCTCCTTATGTTCCTGATGATCAACTTCGAGGTTTGAGGACAAACTCTTCTGAAGAAGAGGAGGATGATACGAATATCAATGAGCAAAACTTCGAGGGTTTGGGTTTGANTAAAACTTCGAGGGTTTGATTGAAGGTGGAAAACAAGATGCAACCATGGGAGAGTTAGTGGCTTATGGAGACACAAGGCTNGGAGACACAAGACTCTTAGGGTTGGCTAGGGTGAATTTTTACGTGTGCATGGTGACATGCACAAGTCTCCTCACGTAAAAATCAAGCAAGCATAATTAGTAGTTTAGGAATGTTGAGCTATATGGGTTTTCTTCCCACTTCATTTGATAGGGTTTTACCATATGGTGTTTTGTGATTTTATTATTAAGTCTA
>PYUH01000503.1:0-10000 GCA_016808085.1 Suaeda aralocaspica | reverse complement strand
TGTACCTCCTTGGCTAACAACATATAAGACATAGAACTTGTTTTCATCTCCCTTTCTAACTCCCTTCCACCAACTAACAAAACACCTTTAGAATTACTCATGCTTAACTTAGGTTTAGAAATCATCAAGGGTTTCAATGCAAACGATTTCTCATTAGGATTCTTGCGCACAATATAGACATTTGTTCGCCCATTAAACTTCACAAAACGGTCATATTGCCAAGGTCTACCCAATAATATATGACAAGCATCCATAGGACAAACATCACAAAGTACGTGATCCTCAAATTTACCAATTTTAAACGCAATCAAAGCTTGTTTGTTTACCTTAACATCGCTTGTGTTATTGAGCCAATGTAGCTTGTATGGTTGAGGATGTTCCTTTGTAGGAATTGCGAGCTTTTCCACCAACAATGTAGAGACTACATTTGTGCAACTCCCAGTATCTATAATATAATCACATCACAAAGCTTGCCTTGCACATTACACTTGTGAAAAGTTTTGTCTCTTGACTCTCCAAAGGTTGCGCACTTTGGATTGCAACACCCTACTGATACGAATATCAATGAGCAAAACTTCGATGGTTTGATAGAGGTGGAAAACAAGATGCAACCATGGGAGAGTTAGTGGCTTATGGAACACGGCTCCTAGGGTTGGCTAGGGTGAATTTTACGTGTGCATGGGAACATGTACAAGCTTCCTCACGTAAAAAAAGCAAACATATTAGTAGTTTAGGAGTGTTGAGCTATATGGGTTTTTCCACTTCATTTGATAGGGTTTTACCATATGGTGTTTTGTGATTTTCTTATTTAGTTTATGAGTCATGGTTGATGGAATCAAGCATGGGAAACACAGAATTGAAGTGTTCTTGAAATAAAGATCGAAGCTCAAAGGGTTTCTTAGTTCTTGAAAACGGAAGTCCATCAAAAATCAAGGCAAATATAGCAGTTATATGGGGGATTTTTGAAGATTGACGATTCTGGGCAACGTTGTCACCGGTGATTTCCGTGTTGTTTGACTTGGTCAACTTTAGTTAGTTAGTAGGAATATTGTCCTTAGATTTGTTTCTCAAAATATCCTAGAAAATCAGATTACAACCTTGGTGCGCAAGATGTATCCGATATCGAGTAGATTGTTTTGTTATCCTATCTTAGTTTGTTACACCATAATCTAGGGTAGTTAGGATTTGTTAGGATACTCGTATTATGTGTATGTTAGCTATAAATAGGATGTAAAATACATCAATAAAATTCAGATGATAGATTGATTGAAAACACAAAGTTTTCCGGTTATTGTTTCACGAAGTAAACAAAATTTTGTGAGGATTTCTTGTGAGGAATTCGACAAGTGAGTGGTGCTATTAAGCTTTATCTCACGTGAGGATAGTTTTAGGATTTGAGGGTGCTTTTTAATCAAATTCTATCAACTATGCCTTAGAAGTTCAGATTTGTGGTGCGTTGCTTTATCAAATTTGTAGTCTAGTTTATCTTGTGTGGAGTGGCGTTTGTTTATAACAAAATTCACATCATTGTTGTGTTGTTTGTGTGGTGGTTGTGGTTGTCGTGGTTGTGGTGTTGTTGTTGTTGTTGTTGAGGTGGGTGGTTGTGTTGTTGTGTGTTGGTGTTGTTTGTTGTGGTTGTTGTGGTTATTGTTGTTTGTTGTTGTTTGGTGGTGGTGGTGGTGTTGTTGTTGTTGCTTTTGTTGTTGTTGTGGTGGTTTGGTGTTGTTGTGTGTGTGGTGGTTTTGTTGTTGTTGTTGTTGTTGTTGTTGTTGTTGTGGTTGTGGCTTGTGCTGATGGTTGTAGTTGTTGTTGTTGATTGTTGTTGTTGGTTGGTTGTTGTTTGTTGTTTGTGGTTGTTGTGGTGGTGTGTGGTGGTTGGTGTGGTTGTGTGTGGGTGTGTTGTGTGGTTGTTTGTGTTGCGGTTGTGTTTGTTCGTTTGTTGTGTTGTGGGTGGTTTGGTTGTTGTTGGGGGGTTGTGGTTTTTGTGGTTGGTTGGTTTGTTGTTGTTTGTTGAGGTTGTTCTTGTTGTTGTTGGGTTTGTTGTTGCTGGTTGTTTTGTTGTTTTTGTGTTGTGTTGTTTTGTTGTGTGCTTTGTGGTGTTGTTGTTGCGGTGGTGTGTTGTGTTGTTGTTGTGTGTTGTGGTGTTGTTGTTTTTGGGGTTGGGTTGTGTGTTGTTGTTGTAGCAATTGTTGTTGTTTTCGTTGTTGTTGGGTTGGTGTGTGTTGTTGTGGGGATGTTGTTGTTGTTGTGTGTTGTAGTTGTTGTTTTTGTGTGGGGATTGTTGTTGTGGTAGCTTATGTTGTTGTTCGTTGTGTTTGGTGCGGTGGTGTGGTTGTTGTTGTTGTTGTTATCTAATGTTTCTTGTTGTAGGTCTTGTTGTTGTGGTTGTTTTGTTGTTGTTGTGTTTGTTGTTTTTGTGAGTTGTGGTGTTTTTTTTGGGGTGTTGTGTTGGGTGGTGTTGTTGTTTGTGGTTGTGCTGCTGTTGTTGTTGTTGTGTGGTTGTTGTTTTTTGTTGTTGTGGTTGTGTGTTGTTGTAGCTATTGTTGTTGTGTTTCGGGTGTGTTTTTGTTGTTGTTGTGTGGTGGTGTGGTGTTGTTGTTGTTGTGATGTGTTGTGTTGTGTTGTGGTTGTTGTTTTTGTTGTTGTGGGTTGTTGTTGTTGTAGATTGTTGTGTTGTTTTCGTTGTTGTTGCGGTTGGTGTGTTGGTGTTGTGGTGATGTTGGTGTTGTTGTTGTTGTGGGTTATGTTTTGTTGTTGTGGTTGTTGTTGTTGTTGTAGATATTGTGTTTGTTGTTTTCGTTGTTGTTGAGGTTGTGTTTTGTTGTTGTGTTGTTGTGGTTATCTAATGTTTTGTTTTAGGGTTCTGGGGTTGTTGTTTGTTTTTGTTGTTTTGTTGTATGTGTGTTTTTGTGGTTGTTGTTTTATTGTTTTTGTTGTTGTTGTGTTGGTGCTGTTTTGTTTGTGTTGTTTGTTGTTGTGGTGGTTGTTGTTTGTTGTTTGTTTTGAGGTGTTGTTTGTTGTGTGTGGTGTCTGTTGTGTGTTGTGTTTTGTTGTTGTTGTTGTTGTTATTGTGTTGTTCTTGTTGTTGTTGTGTTGTTGTTGAAGCGATTTTTGTTGTGTTGTTGTGGTAGTGTTGTTGTGTGTTTTGTTGTGGCTTACTTGTGTTGGTTGGTGTTTGTGTAGTTGTATGTGTTGTTTCTGTTGTTGTTGTGTTGTTGTGCTTGTGGTGGTTGTGGTTGTTGTTGTGTTGTTGTTGTTTAAGTATTGTTATTGTTGTTGGTGTTGTAGTTGTATGTTGCCGGTGTGGGGGTTGTGGTGTTGTTGATTGTTGATTGGTGGTTCGGTGGTTGTTGTTGTTTGGTGTTGGTTGTAGTTTTGTGCGGTTGGTGGTTGTTTGTTGTGGTGTTTGGTTTGCGGTGTTGGTTGTGTGTGTTGTTATTGTTGTTGTTTTGTTGTTGTGTGGTTTGTTTGTTTGGTTTGTTGTTGTTGGGGTGTTGGTGTTGGTGGTGGTGTGTGAGTGTTGGTGTTTGTTGTTGTGTTGTGGTTGTTGTGGTGGTGGGGTTCTTTGGTGGGTTGGTGGGGGGTTACGTTCTTCGCCTTGTTGTTGTTGGTTGTTGGGGTGGTTGTTGTTGTTTATGTGTTGGGGTTGTGGTTGTGTTTGGGTTGTTGTTGTTGTGGTGGTGTGGTTGGTCGTGCTGTTGTGGTGTGGGTGGTGGGGGTTGTTGTTGTTGGTGTTGTTGTGTTGTGGTTGTTGTGTTGCGTGGTTGTTGGGTTGTGGTTGTTGTTTATGTTGTTGTGGTTGGGTTGAGTTGTGGTTTGTGGTTGTTGTGGGTTGTTGTTGTTGTTGTTGTTGTAGTTGTAGTTTGCGGTGTTGTTGTTGGTGGTGGGGGGGTGTTGGTGGTTTGTTGGATGTGGGTGTGGTTGTTGTTGGTTGTGGTGTGTTGTGGTTGTTGTTTGTTGGTGTGTTGGTGGTGTTTTGATGGTTGTTGGTGTGGTTGGGTGTGGTAGTTGTGGTTGCTTGTGGTCTGTTGTTGTTGTTGTTGTGTTTGGTAGGGTGTTGTTTGTTGGGTGGTTGTTTGGTTTTTGGGGTGTGTGGTGCTGTTGTGATGTTGTCTTGTGGTTGTGGTTGTTGGGTGTTGTAGTTTTGGGTTGTGTTGTTGTGGGTGTGGTTGTTGTGCGTGGTTGTTGGGTTATCGTGTGGGGGTTAACTGTGGTGTGTTTGTGGTTGTTGTTGTGTGTGGTTGTGGTGTGCGTTGTCGTTGTGTGGGGTGGTGGTGTGGTTGGTGGTTTGTGTTGTTGTGTGGGGGTTGGTTGGGGTTGTCCGGGTGTGGTCTTATGTGGTTGGTGTGGTGGTGGTTGTGGTGTGGTTGTTGTTGTGGTTGTTGTTTGTGGTTGTAGTGGTTCTGCGGGTGTTTGTGTGGGTCGGTCGGTGGTGGGGGATGTTGGTTGTTGTGTTGTGTGGGTGATGTGGTGGTTGTTGTGGTTGTTGTGTTGATGTTGTGTTGTTGTTGTTGGTGTGTTGTGTAGTTGTGGTTGGCTGTTGTTGGGTTGTTATGTGTTGTTGTTGTTGTTGTAGTTGTTGTTGTTGTGCCGTATGTTGTTATGGTTTGGGTTGTGGTTGTGATGTGGTGAGTTGTTGGGTTATGGTTTTGGTTGTGGTTGGGCTGTTTGATGTTGTTGTGGTGCGTTGTGGTTGTTGGTGTGGTGTGTTGTGTTGTTGATGATTTGTGGGTGGTTGGGGTGGGGGTTGTGTCGGTGGTTGTTGGGGGGGTTGGTGTTTTTGTTGGGTGTTTGTTGTGGTTGTGGTTGTGGTTGTTGGTTGTTGTTTGGTTGTTGGTGGTGGTTGTGGTTCTGGTTGGTGTTGTCGTTGTGTTCTGTTGTTGTTGTTGTTGTGGTGGTTGTGGTGTTGTTGTGGTGGTTTTGTTGTTGTTGTTGTTGTGGGGGTTGGTGGTGGTGCGTTGGTTGTTGTTGTGTAGTGGTGGTGGTTGTGGTTGTTGTTGTGGTTGATGTTTGTTGTTTGCGGTTGTAGTGTTGGTGGTGAACTGTTGTGCGTTGTCTGGGAGTGTTGCCTTATGGTTGTAGTGATGTTGTTGGTTGTTGTTGTGTTGTGCGGGTGGGTTGTTGTGGTGGTTGTGGTTTGTTGTTGTTGTTGTTGTTGTATTGTTGTCGTGGTGGTTTGTGGTGGATGTTGTTGGTGTTGTTATTTGGTTGGGGTTGTTGTGGTGGTTGTGGGGTTGTTGTTGTTGTTGTTGTTGTTGTTGGTTGTAGGTGTGGTTGGCGGGTGCTTTGTGGTTGTTGTTGTTGTTGTTGTGTCGTTGTTGTGGTTGGGGTCTAGTTGTGTGATGTTGTAGTTGTTGTTGACGGTTGTGTGGTGTTGTTGTGTTGTTGTTGTTGTTGTTGCGGTGTTTGAGGTTGTGGTTGTGTTGTTGTTGTTTTTGTTGTTGCGTGGTGTTGTTTTTGGTTGTTGTTGTTTGTGGGTGTTGTTGTGTTTGTTGGTTGTTTGTGTTGTGGTTGTGTTGTTGTGGGTGTGGTTGTGTTGTTGTTGGGGTGGTGGTGGTTGTGGGTTGTTGTTGTGGGGTTGTAGTAGTTGTGCGGTTGTGGGTGTTGTTGTTGTTGTGTTGTGTTGTGGTGGTTGTGGTTGTGTGTTGTTGTTATTGTTGTAGTTGTTGTGGTTGTTGTTGTTATTGTTGTGTGGTGGTGGTTGTGGTTTTGTTGTTGTTGTGTGGTGGTTGTGGTGTTGTGGTTGAGGTTGTTGTTGTTGTGTTGTGGTTGTTGTTGTTGTAGTGTTGTTGACGGTTTTGGTTTTCATGTGGTTGTTATGTTGTGTGTTGTTGTGTGGTTGTTGTTGTTTATTTGTTGTGTTGTGGTGTGGTTGTCGTTGTTGTTGGTGTGGTGGTTGTGGTTGTTGTTGTTTTTGTGGTGTTGGTTGTTATGTTGTTGTGGGGTGGGGTGTGGTTGTTGTTGTTGTTGTGTGGTTTGGTTGTGGTTTGGGTGTGTGTGGTGGTTGTGGTGGTTGTGGGGTTGTGGTTGTTTTTGTGTTGTTGTTGTGGTGGTGTGGTTGTTGTTTTTGTTGTTGTTGTTTTGTTGTTGGTGTTGTAGTTGTGGTATAGCTGTGTTGCGGTTGTTGTTGTTGTGATGTGAATTTGCTATAAACAAACGACAATCACACAAAAGAAACTAGACGCAAATTGATAAAGCCACGCACACAAATCGAACGCTAAGGCGAATAATTGGTGACTTTGATTTAAAAGCAAAGCACCTCAAATCCTAAGACCTATCCTTCACGTCAGGATAAAGCAAAAGGCACCCACTCACTCAATCGAATTTATCACCAAGAACTATCAAAAATTTGTTTTCTTCGTGAATGAAACAAGAAAAGCGGAAACACTTTGTGTTAATTACTCAAATCTGAAATTTTATTGGATGTATTTTAAGCCGATTTATAGGCTAAAACATTACTCACCTAATATTAGAATCTAAAACATATCCAACTACCTTGAATATGGTAACACACAACTAAGATTAGGATAACAAGAAAATCTTATCAAAAACCGGGGATACAATATTTCACATATATTTGTAATCCGATTTCTAGTCTAATCTTTAGTATTTTGCAAATCAAAATATAGTGACCATATGCCGAATAACAAACCGACGGTGGGAACAAGCAAAACCAACTTGAAAAAAACCGTGGTGACAACGTTGCCCAATTTCCAAAAATTGGCCAAAAGCCCGCCATATAACTGCTTTGATCTCGTTGATTTTTGTTGGACTTGCGGATTCAAGACTTCAAGAAACTTCAAGATTCAATCTTTATTCAAGAAACCTCAATTGTTGGTTTATCAATGCTTGATGCCATCAACCTTGACTCATAAACTAATCAAGAAATAACAAAACACCATATGGTAAAAACACATCAAATGACGTGGGAAGAAAAGGAAAACCCATATAGCTCAACACTTTAACTACTAACTATATTGCTTTACATTTACGTGAATAGCTTGTGCATGTACCATGCACACGTAAAAATCCACCCTAGTCAACCCAGAAGCTTGTGTATCCATAGCACTAACTCCCCATGGTGGCTTCTTGTTTTTCCACCGTCATCAAACCCAAACCTCGCAGTTTTGTCTATTAATATGCGTATCATCTCCTCTTCTCAAAAGAGTTTGTCCTCAAACCTCGAAGTTGATCATCAGCGAAAACTAAGGAGCTAAAATCACCAATGTTGAAGGAGCTGGGAATCCATATTCTCCTGGTTAATTCCCATTTATAAGCATTATCCCCCATTACTTGATCGTAAACGGTCCATCACAAGAGGCATAAGTTATATTCCTTTGATTTGGATTTTCCTTCCTCAAGTGATTAACCAAAACCAAAATCCCTTCTTTGTAGACATGTTGTGATTTATGTTGTTTGCTCGTGCCGTGTAAATATTCCATAACCTTCTCAATTCGAGACCCTTACTTCTGACATGAAGTTTTGGCATATACTCAACCTTAGTTTGGCTCTTGTGTACCACTCCCCTTTAGGACTACTACAAAATCAATTGGAACTTAGGATGACTCCCTAGACAATTCTCGAAAGGTGAGTGCTTAGAGTAGCATAAGTAGGTGACCGATTATAAGCAAATTCAGCATGAGCAAGCTTCAAATCCCAATCTTTTGGTGTTTTACTAACCAAACCACGCAACAAACCCCTAGGTCGAAGTAGTGACCTCTGTTTGGCAATCTGTTTGAGATGAGAAGTGTTGCTAAACAAAGTTTTCGTGCCTATAACTCCAACGGGACTTCCAAAAGTAGTCATGAAACTTGTGTCTCTATCACTACAATCGTCTTTGGAACCCCATGTCACCTGATGATGTCTTTAAAGTTATAAATCAGCCACATTCATAGAATCATCTGTCTTGTGACATGGTGTAAAAGTGAGCCATCTTAGAAATCTATCACTAACTACATAATTGCATCTTTTCCCCTTGCTTCCTGGTAACCTACAATGAAATCCATAGAAACCTCATCCCAAGGTCCCTCTGGCACTGGCAATGGAGTATTAAAAACCTGATGAAGATTTGCCTTTGCCTTTGACAAGTAGACATCGAGCAAATTATGGCTCAACATCAAAATCATCTTTGGCCAATAAAAACTGTTCTGAACATGGGTTAGTGTCTTTGTTATGCAAATGTCCATCAATACCTCCTCATGAGCCTACCCTTACTCGCAACTCACGTATAGAACATTTAGGTATGCAAATAGAGTACCTTTAAACAAAAACCCATAATGTAGAAACATAGGAACTCATAGAACCTTTGAAAGTTGCCGCCATATGGTCCAAAATCACCATCTTGCTCGTAAAATTGTGTTATAACTCTAATCCAAGCAACTAAAGTTCAAAACCCAAGCAACGATACCTTCGTGACAAAGCATCAGCAACAACATTAGACTTCACCGTTTTGGACTTTGAAGAGAAAGGGCAAAAGATTGCAAAATTAAACCCATCTAGCATGTCTTGGATTCAAATTTGTTGACATAATGTGCTTCAAAGCTTATGATCAGAATGTAATATGAAGTGATTAGGCCTTAAATAGTGACTCCAATGACAAAACGCTAACAATGCATAGAACTCCGTGTCATCTGTAGAAATAGTTCAGTTTAGCACCATGTAATTATCACAAAGTAAGCAATGGCCTTGTCCTTGGACTAAGAACAGCAACAATCCACCCAACTTGGCATCCGTCTCAAACCTCACAATTGGTTTAGAGAAATCTGGTTAAAGCTAGTATCGGCGTGTTACAAAGCAACTTCTTAATCATAAAAGCTTCTTGTGCCCCCTTAGTCCACTCAAACTGAGGTTTAGCCTTCTTAATGCAGTCGGTTATAGGAGCAACAAAGATGAAAAATTCTTCACAAACCTCCATAGACCGAGGGGCTAACCCATGAAAAGCACGTACTTCGTCACGTACTTGGATGTTGCCATGATTTTTATAGCTTACACTTTAGGAATGGATCACAGAAAAAGGAAACCCCATCTGTGGACACAAGATAACCCCAAACGTACAATTTCCAGGTTACCATTGAAATAAACACTTTCGAGCTTAGCATAGAGCTTTTGTTCTAGTAAGTCCCAAAACACACTCCTTAGATGGCGTATAGATGATCATTAACACTTGCTATACACCAAATATCTCTAAATATACCACTACAAACTACCAATGTATGGCTTTACAACCTCATTTCATCAACCTCATAAAGTACTAGGTGGCATTAGTTAACCCAAAAGGCATGACTAAACCATTTAAGAAAGCCTAGTTTGTTGTTTAAAACCTGTTCCTTCATCACCTTCCTTCAATTCGAATCTCATGATCTCCAATTCTTAAATCAACTGTGAAAATACTGAAAACATGTAATTCATCTAGCAAATCATCCAATCTAGGTATAGGGACCTATACTTGACGGTTATATTGTTAACTGCCCTTGAATCAATACACTTCTCCAAGTCCCCATCTTCTTAGGCCTATAATGTAGGCACAAGCACATGACTCATGCTCTCTCTCACGTACCCCCTCTCATTAATTCCTCATTTGCCTTGTATCTCATTGGTCTCCTCTGGATTCCATCTATATGCAGGGTTGTTAGGAATTTTGAGACCCAGGGAATAGATCAATTTGATGTTCAATTCCACGTCGGGGTGGTCTCCATGGTAGGCACAACTCATTAGGGAAACACATCTGAAAGACCTCCTTCAACATAGGATGCAAAACCCTAGGAAGCCTGGGGTTTGCATCTTGTTACTCTTTGGCTAACAACCAGTAAGACATAGAACTTGTTTCAACTCCCTTCTACCTCCTTTCCACCCACCACGGAACACTTAGAATTACTAGGCTTGTGTGTAGGGTGTAGAAATCACCAAGGGTTCATGCATTATGATTTATCATAGGGTTTTGGAGCAACAATAGCGACATTGGTCTTCCATTAAATTTCACCAAACGGTCATAGTGCCAAGG
>PYUH01000499.1:1713371-1783217 GCA_016808085.1 Suaeda aralocaspica | reverse complement strand
TCCCCTCTCTGTATGTTTCTAAAGGAGGCCTATGTTCTTACAGCCGAGATGATTATATCTCCGAGGAAGTATAAGCCCCAGTTCCTTCCTTAGATCCGAGAGGTGTACACGAGAATTCCACGAGACCGAGGGGGTACCCCCTATGGTCGAGGCTTCATTTGTTCAACACTTGTTATCATATGGTAGTCTTGGTGGCTTACTCTCATGTGAGGGTCTTTATGCTTTGACCGAAGAGGGTGTCTTAAGTGGCGCGAGGATATGTGACCGAGGTCCACTGAATGCCTCGAGGAGATGAGTCAAACCACTATGTCCATCTGGTATGTCCACTTACCAGTTGGAAACCTTATGCGCACCGAGAACTTCCTCTTATCCTCGGCTGAGGGAGTGTTACCGATGGCTCACCTTGTGCCCGAGGGGAAGGTGTGCCCATTATTGACTGATGTGACAGTTATCTTCAAAGTTCCTTAGTTAAACGGATTCTTATTCATGACTGAGGATATTCCTTGTCCCCCCACCCTTGCAGAACGAGGATGGCGCCTAACTGATAGGTCTTTTAGCTGGGTTATTCACCAGCCCCCTAACGATGGTTGCCTAGGGTATGATCCATCGTCATGCGGGATTAAATATACCCTGCAAGGGTCGCTCAGGAATGTATAGTACCTTGTACACTTAGGGTTTTTGATGAACTCATCTAGGGTTTTGGTGAAGTACAACTGGCCTTGGGATTCCCTCTAGGGTTTTGATAAAATGTCCTTTAGCCTTAGGTGTTTTGAGGAAAACCACGGGCTCTTCAGTTACTTTTCCTTACTTCATTTTTATAATCATTTTCTAGAGACATCTCTTCACATCTACCTTTGTGGAAATATATATGTGTAACAGTCATTTCATTCGTCACGTTTCACACTTGGTAAACTGATTCACAATCTTTTCGAGAGAGAGAAGTACGTCCCCCGAGTCTTCAAGGAAGTTAGAGCCCAGGATTCAATACGTTCTCTGTCTCCCCCTTAGCCGTCCACATTAAGGTATGCCCTTTGACCGACCCGGTGCATTTTGTATTCATTGATTATAGGTCCTCGGAATGAATTAGATAACCCTTTCCCCCAACTACCCGAGGACACCTTGTCTATTGTACAATGTTATACTGCTTTCTAAACTGACCCGAGGGAGGTTGGGATTTTGGTCAATCAAGTAGATTCCCGACGGGAAATTCCACCTGCTCTTCCCCCGAGAGCGTTTCTTCTGTGGGGAAGAGAAATTCATAAACACACCTTGGATATAATTTCACTGTGCCTTCGTAATAGGTCACTTTTGGTTATCGTGACTCTTATTTACACAAGAGTGGTGGCACCTGGCTTGATAAGAAGAACCATCAATCCAGACAACCACACCCGGAGCGTAGCCACAACTTCCTCCCGTCCCAGTGACATTTACCTTTCACCTGCTTACTCAGAGATACCTCAAAATGACGGTAGTCAGGATCTCCATATAAATATAATTTAGAAGGACGGATTTAGCTGTATAGACCTCAGGCTCCTTATTACTGTAGATAGGCTCGACCCCATGAGCATAGCTTTATATACGTATTTGAAAGCCAGACTTAATTTTCCCCTTCATCCTTTTTTAGTAGATTTACTTGTACATTAATTTAGCCCTCTGGCCAGCGGAGCCGAGCCTTGTCTAGCAGTCTCATCTTTATCTCCTTATGTAGATTACATGATGTACATGCCAGAGCCTTGACTATGGCGAAATATTGGCCAAACTTGTGAAACGCCGGTAAGGAATATGCAACACATTGGTAATACTTTCCACCGTCTGGAGGGCTTAATATGTCTAATGGGGTCTTCCCCTCGAGCAATACGATTTTCAGGTCTAACTTTGGCCTAAACGTAGGTTTTTGTTATACCACTGACCTCAGGATGGCCTTTTCCCTCACTTGCACCACTAGGACCCTACCGAGAGAGGTCCCAAATTTTTGATATTAACTTAGACGTAGACGATGACTTAGGAAGAAAGCTAGGGTGGGCCGTCGACCTCCATATGTCGAGTGGTGGCCACCGGTCAGCAGGGACTTGGAACCCGCATTCCACCCTTCCGACAAAGCTTTCTTCCTCAGAAACGAGTCTTCCTCTGTTATGGGTTTGAGTCATCTTTTCCCGAGGGGAGGACCATCTTCTCACTTTGCCTTATTGTCTTTTGTTTCTTTTTTTGCCATAAGTGTGCTACATGTTCCCTTATGTGGCAGAGAGAGTCCATTACCGATCTTCCGTGATAAGAATGTCGAGTGTTGTCCCGTGCTGCGGCAGACTGAACTGTGGAGAGGTCAGCTTCAAAAGGGATACAAGAGAAGACTGGGGAGAGGTTCCTACCCGTCGCCTCGTAGTCAGCAGGGGCTTTATGTTTGTTACTCATTTTTAGTTTCACGTAACTTCTTTCACTAACATATTGTTTACAGAACCTCACCAACGATACAGGAAGGGCTGAATCTCAACACCTTGGCCATCGTCCCTCCTGACGAGTCTATAGGGAAGGAGCCATTGAGGAATGAGGCTTCTCAAGCGTGTCTGAGATAGTCCGCTCCTGCGGGGAACACCTTGAAGGCTCGATATACTGGTGGTTTCATGACCAAGAGGAACATCTGGACACCGCCTATCTCGAGATCGTCGTCCTTCAAACGACGCCCTCCTCCGCGGGGGATCGGACAGGTTTTACGTGATTTGCTCTCCCGAGAGTAGAGACTCGGGCCAGAAAGTCTTTGGATAGAGGCTGGGTCACACTGCCAATGGACGAGGAGGCTCTCTCAAGCCCGAGGTTGATCAAGTGGAGATTGGTGTCTTCCTGGATGATGTAAGTAATCTTGTCATGTCCCTCCTTTGTATCACTTTTTATTTTATTTGCAAACACTGCGAACTGCTGATGACAGGTATCGGTGCGAATGAGCGTGATGTGCTCACGATCAAACACACGATGTCCACCGCATCCTCCAGAGCTTGAAGGACCAGTTGAAGGCCACAGAAGCATCAGATGGACGAGGCCATCAAACAGAAGAAACAGGCGAGGAGACAGCTCTCGCAAGACTGCAAGATGACTTATCGCACAGCTTGGCCTCCCTCAAGGAGCAGGAGGAAAAATTTCATACAGCCTAAAGAAGAGGCGAAAAAGTTCGCGTCCATGAAGAGCATCAGTGTATAAGGCCCACTCTTGGCAACGAAACTGTAGCTGCTACAAACAAGATGCTCAGCAGGCACTGTAATAAAGATGGAAGAAACTTCCCCCCTGCTGTGCTGAACTTTGGCTGTCTACTCGTGGGGCTTGGCGCTCCAGTACCTACCATGGTAAGTCCGATCAACAATTCGCAGAATCGGACCAAATCATGGAGAAGGAGAACGTCATCTCTTGTCTACATTTTCAGAAGCCTCCTTGAAAATGGCAAGAAGAGTGACAGAAAAGGCCTTGAATGGACTCTGAAACTTGATGTCTGAATTTCCACTCTTCAACAAGGACGAGGGTACTGTGGAACCGCCACAGGAGAACCGAGTCCATAACTCCCTCGGATTGGTCGTTGATAGAATGAGGAGAAGAGCTCCTCGGTCATCTCTCCTCGGTCAAAGTAGCGGATGAAAGTTTGGAACTTATCAGGCATATATCCGAGGAGGGGTACCCTCCTCAGAAAGAGAGGGAATGGTGTCCCTCAACTATACCTCCTCAGTCACATGCTGAGGAGGGGTATCCTCCTCAGTCACCAAGAAGGAGAGGGAATGGAGTCCCTCAACTATACCTCAGTCATCTAGGAGGGAATGGAGTCCCTTCACCATGCCTCATTAGCCACTCAGCTGAGGAGGGGTACCCTCCTCAGTCATCAAGAAAGAGGGAATGGAGTCCCTCAACTATGTATCCTCAGTTACACAGCTGAGGAGGGGTATCCTCCTCAGTCACCCAGGAAGGGAGGGAATGGAGTCCCTCAACTATATCTCCTCAGTTACACAGCTGAGGAGGGGTATCCTCCTCAGTCACCCAGGAAAGGAGGGAATGGAGTCCCACAACTATATCTCCTCAGTTACATAGCCGAGGAGGGGTACCCTCCTCAGTCATCAAAGAAGGAGGGAATGGAGTCCCTCAATTATATCTCCTCAGTTACACAGCTGAGGAGGGGTACCCTCCTCAGTCATCAAGATAAAGGGAATGGGGTCCCTCAGTTGTTCCTCTTAGTTACACAGCTGAGGAAGGTTACCCTCCTCAGTCATCAAGATGAAGGGAATGGTGTCCCTCAGTCATACATCCTCAGGGGCCAGGCTGAGGAGGGGTCATCCTCAGTCAACTGGACAGCCTGTCACCCACCTATGCTAGCATGATAATCAAGGTTACGCTCAACATGCCATCCTTAACGAGTATCGGATCCCACGTTGAGCGTGGGGCTAATTGTTTGGGCCAGGTCCAGACCTTGGGCCCAATATAAGGAAATTACCATTTTATCCCTAACAGGGCAATACAAAGGAAATTACTATTTTACCCCTAACAGGGACAAAAGATCCTCACAGACACTCCCTTCGGAGGGATGTCAGATTATGACACTTGTCATAATCCCAATAGCCTGACAACTGTACTTTCGTACTATAAATATGGTACGATTTCCGCAGTCAAAGGTACGCTTTTCTGATATTTCTGACAAATTCCCTAAAAATTCGGATCGATTCTTCCAGCTTACTGACTTAAGCATCGGAGGGGCGTTCCCGGGAAAAACCCCCCGGGTTAGTCATCCTCAGTCTGTTTTGCAGGTCAGATTTAGTTCTCCAGAAACGTTCGTGGGTCCAGTTCAGACAAAAGTTCCACCAGGAACAGTTATAACTCCATGGACGTCGGAACTGGTGTTGCTCGTATCATGGCTAAGATATGTGGAGGCTCGATATGGGCTACCGGGGTTTTGTACCTCGGCTTTAAATTTTGCAGTAAGATTTGTGACGATTGGTGAAGAACTTCAAGAGCTTTGACTTTCCTATTGAACAATTACTTCTTTTTTTTTTAATTTTTTTTTTAGAGGAGGCTAACTCCTGTATTTCTGTAGCTTAGTTTTTGGTCTGTTCATGCTTAATTAATTAGCATCAAAAACAAAATAAAAAATAATACATATAATTAACTTACTCATACGAGTCCATACAAGTGGTATACAAAAGGTGAGACAATCGATTTTTTCCCAATATTATATACAACAGTGATAAAACAGTAAGTGTTGCGATATGAGCAGAGAAAGTACAAATTACCAAAAACAAATATATCCCATGCATGGTATTAAATTTTGATTGTTACGCACTTACACAAGTGATACACAAATTATGGTACAATAGATGTGGAGACTATATTCTATAATATATTAATAACTCTCATATATATATAGTGTATATAGAAATATATGCAGAGTATATTAATTAAAAATAAAATTGACTAACAAATTTTATTATTTTATAATTATTGATCTTTAGCAGTATATAGTTATAGATAGTTAGATATATTTTGATTTATTTGTTTTGACACCGAAAAATGCATGCCAAATAATATTTCAAAATCGGAATTTGTATGTTTTAACTTTTAACTACAAGGATTTTATAATCAGAGGATTGTCCGTGATGGGGTGGTACGTGGGAGGATTAACTTCCACACTACCGTCTCCCCCTACAAAACATCGCTCGATGCTCTAAGTAAACCTAACAAGCCTTCTCATGCTTCTTGTTACGGAGGGTATTGCTAATTTTTCTTATTTTAGTTTGCTTTGCCTTTTGGATGTTATCATAGGTTAGCAATTTCAAATTTCATCACAAACAAAACTAGTGAGCTAGTAGTCAATACTAGCTAGTATTTAGAGCAATCTATCGATTCAAGCGACTACGTAACATCTCTAATCCCCTTATAATAATAGAGAAATGATATCGACATTTCTCAAATTTAGTTGTAGTTGCATTTTTATTCCGTATTATATTTTATATTAATTAATTTGCATAATTTAACCAAAGGGACAATACCAACATTCAACACTCATCATATTATGGGAACTGATGACACAACAGTCATCAGAGTTATTGTGACAAGAGTGGAGATTGATAAGAAATCATTGGTTGATAAAATTTCATTCGGAAAACATCAAGCAAATAGCAATTACACTAAGCTATAAAGAAGTAGTTCCCTCTTGCATTTTTGGGTTCCACATTCATGTGTATATATGCAATGTTGCTTAATTATTGGCAATGCATTTCTTGACGTAAGTGTGCAATGAAGTAAACTTGATATTCTGTTACATAAGTATATTTTGTTTGAGTGAAGACAGTCAAGAAACCATTAGAGATTCTACTAATTACTATCAGCACTTAGCAATCTATATTTGATAGAGTATAAAATCAATTCCTGGCTCTCAACCCTCAACTTAAGCTTTTGGTTGAGATAGTCCTCTAACATGGTATCGGAGCCAACGTGACACAAAGGTTACGGGTTCAAATCTCATCCAGTCATCCACCCCTCCCTTCTAAGTGGAATTATTAAGCGCAGGGTATGAGGAGACCCATGTTGCATCCACACTTCAAGCCCAACGAGGTTTCATGTGAGGAGGCGTGATAGAGTACAAAACCAATTCTTGAGCCTCAACCTAAGTGCACGGTGGTGCCATGCCCTCCCATTACCCTTTAATTCTCTAAAGTTAGTGTATAAATATGTTTTTGCGCATAAAATTGATGGATGATATTTTATGGCTCAGTGTTTGGTGAGTTTTAGTACCATACTCAACACCTGAATTTGAATCCTCTCTTGGCACAAAATTTCCTTTTCTTCTTGCCTAAATTTTGCCCCACTGTTTGATAGATTAGCCCGTCAATTTGAAAGCCCATTTCCTACCCTCTTTTTTTGGCCAAGCTCAGCCCGTTTTCTATTTATTTAGCTCAAAATCCAATAAATTCTTAGTCTTTTTTTTTTCCTCATGTATTCCGTGCAATATACAATAAAAATTGTACATGAAATTTAATATTACTCTAAATTTTCCAAAAAAACTATACTACATATTACTCTAAATATTTATAATGTTATTAGAGATAAATCTCCCTTATATGAAGTACTAAATAAAGTGGCCTACTTATCTCGAAAAAATGTTTGTAAATAACTAAATATTACTTTGAATCTGATATTTAACAGACGATATGAAATCTCCTACAAGACAATTGTAATACTTTTATAGTATTCAAAATTTGTTGTAATTTAACATATATTTTCATTGTAAAACCATAACAATTTGGTTTTCTATGATTATCGGGAGGGAAATTCTAACTCTAATAGAGCTATTCCTCACACAAGCATGGTAGTTATGATCGGTCAATTCTAAAGTTAAAATTTTTATACCAATTTAAAACAAAAACTTGTGGCTGGCCATTGGTGGAAATAATCGAAGTTAAGAATGCAGTGTCTTTAGTATCTCAAGGATAAGATATGTTAAGCCCTTGGAAACATACTTAAAAATTAACAATGTAGGTCATGATGACATTAATGATTTTCACCCTTATTATCCCAATCATTGAATAAATAAGTCTCTTTCCCTTTTCCAGATGAAGGTTTTTGATGTGTTGAAGGAAGTTGCACGAGTGGCGATTATCTGTCGAATACCTAAAAGTCCAATCCAAAAACAACCCACATGCACCATTGTCCCTCACATTAATTAATTTAGTATTCATATAAATACAATATACTCCGTATAAGTTTATGATTATCATACATATACTAACATTATACAACCAATTAGTATAAATTTATAACAATAGAATTGTAGAAACCATACTCTTGTAAGTAATGTCGTTCTTTGTAACTCGATCTTAATTTAATAATGTCTCAATTTGTTTCATATTAATTGTAAAATTTAGTTTTTATTTATTGTGTGTTAATGTACAAATATAATTATTAAGATCTCTGTTATGCTTCGTATAAATACATAATAACTATTACATGTGGTCTTGACACTTGAACCGTAAATATCTCCAATTATTATGCTACTAAATACGGAGTATATAACAGTACTATTTTATAATCTTTTAAATGTTTATGAAATTGTGAGGGATGGATCTTGAAGGAAGTGAGAACTAAAAAATGATTTTTTTTTTTTTCTCATTTTTCCCCCTATATATTAAACTTTACTTCTTACTCTTATCAAATGGAATAAAATGACTCACATAAATTTAAAATTAGCTTGCTAATGGTTATAGATCATTCATGATTATATTTGATGTGGGTTTATAAGGTATATGTCTGTTTTGGTTATGTTGACAACTAGATTTCATAAGTAGGAAAAGGTCCCACTAAATGTCAATTGCATTCCCCAAACTGATACTTGTATTATAAAAATTGATCATTAGTGGCCAAGTTTAGTGCTTCCTTTTTGTCTGGATTAATAGGATAGAGAAAGGGGTTTAAATGGAAGGAGAGAAGTTTAGAATGTGATAGCATAATAAGTGTACAACTTGTGTGGTGTGATAATGATAATGAAACAAATCAATGTGAATTTATTGATTATCTATTGGTTTAAACTCCATAAAATCGGTAAATTTTCTTCATCATTTGTCGGCATCACCTCTAGCTTCATGGAACTCGAGACTAAGCATACATCATCTTAATACGTTTTACTCAATTATCGATTATAGTTATATATCAACTTACGCTAATATGTTTAATTGAGTATGTAGTATTAGATAAATGAGAATTGGAACACAAATTATATTGGTTATATATATATCAGATCACTACTTTAAGAAATATCAAAAGGGCTCGACCACCAAATTTGTATGAAAAAAAATTTGCATAACACATAATAGTGTATTCAATTTTAAAATGAAAAAAAAAAAACAGTTACGTTCGTTCTTGAAAAGTTCACGTAATTAAAGTAAAAAAAAAAGGTGACATATACATAATATTAGCGTTATTAATGACCTTAGCAAGCAATTAATTAAGCTACAACTAAAAATGAATCTGGATCATTTTAATGTAAGAGAGCAAAAGAAAATTGTACTCCATAACATCAATTAGCTTTTCAATATGTCAAAAAGGAATGCAACATATCAACAAAACGTTATTATTCAAATGAAAAGGAAGGAAGTGAACCTTGAATATGATTCTTAGCTTAATTTAATCATTTATTAATGGGATTTGATTGTTGATAGTGTAAGTGGTCAAGTAGGCTATACCACTGGTTTAGTTAACTAACTTAACTACTAACCTAAATCTACTTATAAATGCCGTTATTAACTTTACATTTAGTAAACATGCATGCAATAATAGGAAATTTGCGACTATCATGTTTATAAAAGGAAAAGTTGGGAGGGTATGGTTAAGTTAGTGGGAAGCGGCATGGTACGACGTAATTAAAGAAGTAATTAAACAAGATTAGTTAGTATGAGAGTAATGTGACTATGTGAAGGTGAGACTACATATGGTCAATCTATTACTATATCCTTAAGTCTTTTAGTTAAATAGGCCCTGATCTTCTCGATTTATTTTTACTTATTTTCGGCAAAAATAAGTTCTATTCAGCAAAAATAAGTTTCAATCCTTAATAAATTATTAATGATTTCAGCAAAAATAAGTTTAAATAAGTCCAGTTTAGCAAAAATAAGTTCAATTCAAATTCGTGTTAAAAATGATATAGAGATCCAAGCAATACGAGAGATCTATATAGACTAATAAATACTAAAAAAAAAGTAATTAATAGAACACTAAATACTAAATTGTATTGCAAGAAACAAACAAGATCAATTAGTTGAAGAATTCAATCAATAATCTAAACATTTTCTTAAAAAATTTACACGAATATATGTCAAGCCTTGGTTGATGACCACAATCAAATTTGATGACATAAAATCATAAATGATTTATGACCAATTGCGGTTTCAAATTAAGATCATATTCCTCCTTAGTAATTTTAACAAATAATAATATGGAGTAATCAACTACTATATCTTAAAACGTAAGGCGAAGAATCGCAATCCGCCATGTGGCACCCCCTTAATTCCAAATTGAATTTTAAATGTTAAAAATGTGTTTAATAAGAATTGAACTACCTTTAACATATGAGACTCATGACTACCAACTAAGCTATATGTTATTATTGTCTATTCTTCCACAACAACCTATGATATTGTGCATAGCCTAAAAGAAATAACTCATTAAAACCTAATTAAAAAGACCATTTCATGTTCATTTTATTTTTTTAATATCAAAATGGTGGAGATGCATGAGATGGTGCCAGGTAAGAGATTTGATTAATACCAACAGTTAGCCTATCATAACAAATGGTGGAGATGCATGTTGTTGTAACTATTGTTTACGTGATTATAGTGAATATATATAATTGTGATGATTATTTCGTGTTTATTTTATCTATTTAATATTATGATCGGACTTTTTTCGATCAATTAAGTTTTTTAATATTTTTATCAACAAACAAATTAAACACACATTATACTATCTATAATGATACAGGCATTGCTAGAAAATTATGAAGTATATAAATCATTATATATTTGAAGCTAACTATCACCAATATATATTATATAATTCTTTTTAATTTTTATCGCAAAATTGCAAAATATTTTGTCTATATCTACAATAAATATCTTACTGTAATACTCCTATTTGTTCATTTACCACTTTAGTTTTTGATAAAATTAAATTTAACTAATATAATTACAATACTTTAAATTTTGACAAAAAAGCTATGCAAAACAAATTAAAGAATTCTTGAAATGAAATTTTATCAATTGTTGGGGGAAACACTTCAAAAATAATATTTCGGAACAACATCCGAAAAACAAAGCTAGTTATTATTAAAAATTACTAGATTACAGAGTATTGATTTAATAACACGAAGCAGTCCATATTATATATTTTATAATTATATAGAGAGAGTCAAAAGGCTCGTCCAAAAAAGGGACGAAAATTGATTTGTTAGAACTCAGAAGAAATATAAATTAACCTTATGATTAAAAAAGTTCAATATAAAAGTGGAAAACGAATCATAGTGCACTTTTGCATTGCTTATGATGCGTCGTCACTCAATCACTCATGGAGTCATGTCATCTCTCTTTAGTCGTTAACTTCTTGTGAGGAAGGCTTTACTATTTCATCACTAAAATATAATTTTGCTTGAAACCAACCTCATTTTTTGCTTACAAAAAAAATATACAGGATAGTATTTACCATGAATTATAACTCATCCAAAAAATAATTATTTTAAAATATATGTGGGTATATAAATTATTTAAATAATTTATGGTGGTCACCAACACTCGAAATTTTCTTTTTTCTTATAAATAATTCAAACAGTAACGGGTGTAACCCATTGTTACTTTGTTAGGCCCTGTTTACTTCAACTGAAAACAATTGAATTGAACTGAATTGAGCTAAGCTGAACTGAAATGAAAGTTTTTATGAACGATTAATGAATAGAAAAATAAGAGAAGTGCTGAACCGAACTGAGCTAAGTTGAGCTGAGGTGAACTGAACGGATTTTAAACTGAAGTAAACAGACCCTTAGAATCGTTGTGTATTTGTGTAGTCATATATGTTAGCCTATAGAACGTTGAACTCAATGAAACTAACTAGGCAAAATGAAAAACATGTTTGAGAATAACTTTTTTCCTTTTCTTTACATTGATTGACTGAATTGAGAGTCCCATTTGCATTTATACACTGTATATAACTCCATACTATGTAAGTTTTTTCATTAAAGCATTTTATTTGATGAGGACACTGGGAGTGCTCTCTTCGTCTTACAAAAATTATCAACATCCTAGGCTTCTACTCCGTATAATTTACAATAAAATCTACGAAAGAGTATTAAGTTCTAAAGTTTTAATCAGATTCATTCATTTCTAAGTCTTTAACAAGTTATAATTGGATGGTATTACTAGTAGAGCTGAATAATGTAGTTCGATGAAACTCTACTAAAATTATGATAGGAAATTTTAGAGTTTGATTTTAGTAAACAAAACTAAATTTATCATAGCATATTAGCATGTATGTTATGTACCCCATAATACTATAATTTTAGTTTTCAAATTAAAGCATAAAGTGCCATCCAATACTAAGCTACATTAATTCTATGAAATTTTACCTAAGCTAAGTAAATACAACACAATAATACGATGAAAAAACAAGTGACTTGAGCAAACCATTTGAAATCCCTAATACAACATATGTTGTACAATATAATAGACATAAAACATAGCACAACATGATACAATGTTATGTGCAGGTACAATTAGCGTCCTGTGTAACCTTTTTAAATTTGTATGCACTATAAATAAGATACATGAGTGAAATAATAGAAGCCCGAAAAATAAAAATAGAACGTCTTGCAGCAACAAAATCTGGTCATAATCAAATTGGGACCCTAAAATTATGAAATATCGTTACAAACGTCATAAGTCATAACATAAGGTAGATTCAATGATTCAGGCACAACACATCGATCGATATCCTCTGAACTCAGAATTTTCATAACCTATAAGTCTATAACTACTGGTAGAAGACTATACGAGGGCCCAAATCTCGAATTCTATCCAATTATTTGTATATATGTGCAATTCACCTAATTTAAATATTATGAAAAAAAATTATATAAGAGGGTGTTATTTGATAAAATTACTAAATAATTGGTCAAAAATAATAAATATAATAACTAAAAATAATTTACATGTAATTGAAGGCTAAGGGTTCGTTTGGTAGGGCATAAAACATTTTCAATGTAAAATGATTTTCATTAAAATTAGTTTTCCATGGAAAATAATTTTCATAGAAACAATTTTTCATTGTTTGGTTGCATATAAAAAAAAGTGATGAAAATAGTGGAAATGAAGGGGATGGAAGGAGGTAATGAGGAAAGAGTGTATAACAGTATAAGGGGATGGGAGGAAAATTGTTTTCCTTTCATTTTGGAAGGAAAATGGTTTTCCATGCATCATTGTAAGGAAAAATTTACTCTCTCGAAAATGACTTTACATTCCTTTGTGTATCAAACAATGTAAAATGAGAAAAGGGAGAAAAACACTTTTCATGCAAAATGTTTTACACTCTACCAAACGGAGGGTAATTGTAAATCGTGTTTACGGGAGACTTGTTATAAAATTTAATAATAATTGGTCACAAAGATTTGGTATAACGATATGATATATATCGTACGTAATTGTATCAATATAAATTAATTTAATTTGGTCAAAATTGACAATTGTTTATTCAGTATTATTATCAATTACTCCGTACTGGTGCAATTAAATGATTTTTTTTCAATATATGTAAATTGAGATCGGTGAGAAGATTGTTCATACTTTGAATCTTAATTTGATTGTTTCATGTATATATTGAGGAAGGTGTATTATAAGTTTATATTTTATTGCTCATCATTCATTTTTCTTTATTGCTTAATTCACAAGTATAATCAACAAAATTATTATTATTAATAAATATTAGGGGTGTTGAGAGTGAGAGGTACCTCAGTTGGTAAGACCTTATCTCCTAGTACCTGGAGATCATGGGATTTATTCTCAACTCGGCTCCCTAACACACAATATATATATATAATTTAAGAGGGTGTTTGTTGAGGAGTGTTTTTAAAAAAAAAAAATTATCGGCTAATTTAGCTCAAATATAAAGGTGACCAGTCAAATTAAAAGGACTAAAAATAATGACCGGCAGCCGGTCAATCAAGAGTTCTAATTAATGAAGTAGCGAGCAATGATATATTGATACATACATAGCTTAACTAGTCTAGAGGACATGATTGCTATTTTAGATTCTTATTTGAAAATTAGACATTATGACTTGAAAATATACACTCTTAAGTCTTAACTTGTACGTAGTATTTGAAATCAGTTTAGTGACTTGAAAGATATGCAGTTTAACATGATAAAAATCATGACTTGAAAAATGTCTATTGTTACTTGAAAATGCTTACCTCTGTTTTGAATTTTTTTGTGCAATTACAAATGGGAAATTTCTAGTTTCTAAATGTTAGAAACATAGTTTGTTTATAACATACTATTTTAGGAAATTTGGGAAATAATAAAAAAAAGGAAATATTGTTACAAAGTTTCCCAAAATAGCATGATATAAACCAACTAAATTTCTTACATTTAGAAACTAGATACACCTCATTACAAATTTACTCTCATCTAAGCCAGGTTGCGTGTTTGATGAGAGAGCGTTTTCAAAGAGCTTATCAAAGGGATTATATAGCATAAATACTACAGTGTTTGTCAATTAATCAGTTGATATGAATGCACTTCATCACAGACAAAGACACACATCATTACATTGTTCTTGTACGATACATTAATTTTCAGCTCAATAATACAACGGACATCTCAAGTCCTTAAGTAGTCTCTTCGAGTGTAGTACTTGCATGAAATGTTTTTTGAGGGTGAATGCTTCGCAAATCGCAATAGCTTTTTTTTAAGGGTACTTGCATAGTATTCAATTTTTTTTTTTTTTTTAATGTTTTTAAACTGATTGAGATTATCGGAGAGTATGATTGTAAAAGACAAGAAAAAATAAATTAAGAGACAGAAAAAAATATAAAGCGAAAAAGAGAAAAAATATAATGCAATGCATCAAAATTCAAGGGCATCAAAGAACTTAAAAAATAATTTTCCTTCTATAATTTTTTACTTGCTACATTTGATATTCAAAATCATTTGTTATATTACTTATTTTGACATATTGAACTCATATAAATTTTATCAATTCTACCTTTGATTTTTATTCTATAGTATTTATTTTACGTGTCTCGATTATTATTAGAGGAAAAAAAAATATTAAAGAAAACCCCAAAATAAATGGGATAAATGAAGGACCCTACAAACATTATCCTATTAATTTGTTGCCAAACGTAGTACAGCCTTAGCGGGAAATGACCTTAATTGAGGTAGATTGACTGCATCTTAACATAACATCTAGAGATACTCTCTAATTTAATTTCCACAACAAATCATATTTTGTCACCACACATTTATTTTTCTATTTTAGTGAATTATTTAATGTTCACCATACAATTCCCCTCACTTTGAATAGTGTTGAAGGCTTCAAAAGGGTCAGAAATACAATTTGTAATGAGATCATTTTTTGTGTGTGTATTTGGGAGCTGCAACTCTATAAAGAGCGGTTAATGAAAATTAGTGATAAGATCACCTGAAATCGTAAGGAAAATTTTAACCAAATAAACTATCTCTAACTCTCATATCAAATTTGATATTAAATTACGAATGAAAACAAATCTAATAGTATATTTTAAGAAAACATTTTCTCTTGAACAATATTTTAATTCGGCTCCTGAAAACAAAATGTGACGAATAATTCTTTTAATTAGCGTCTAGGTAAAGATTGTCCTTCCTAACAAATCCTCCTAACACACAAATTTATTTATCTCCTTGTCTTGGCAAGAAAAAGATGTTCGAAACATTATTCATTAACAATTGAAACTCATTTTTTTTACACTATTGTTTATTTCATTGTTTGAAAGAAGCTAGAATTAAACAAAGTCAAATAACAATTTGACATTTAGACTTTAGTTCATTTAAAAATTCTTTTATGGGTAGTTCATTTTTGAAAGAACGATTCGATCAGATGACGTTCAAAAAATTCTATAATTTTTGAGAAGTTCAACAATAATATTGACATACGTACGTACAACTAATGAATGAATCATTCATGCATGAAATTCTGTATAGTATTTGATTAAACTGACCACATTCAAATCTTTAAATTAAGGCCTTAATTCAATATTAGACGAGTAGATAGTAACAATATACTCATTCAAAGAATTTAAAGATATGTTCTATTCAAAGGTCATAATCCTCTCATATTTATCCAAGTCACAATCATATTCATCTTATTGATAATTAATATTGATTACGATTAGTAATGGGGGATTATGTCAATCAATAATGTTTTAAACACGGATTCGCCGACCAGATTATTTCCGTAAGTAATCAATCATTTCATGATGTGTACGTAGCTAGTAGTACATTATGATCTTGATATGATCAATTCAACAAAGTACAATAAGGTCATGATAGAGCATAATATACGAGAATTTGTATTTTTTTTAAGGACTTTAAATCATTACTTATAATAAAAAACTACTTATGTTTCAAATAAACTACTTATGCAACAATTTAACGTAAATAAAGAGGAAAAATGTTTAAACAATATATTTTAATTGAAACAAAATAATAGCTGGAGTACTAAATTAGGTGGTCTATATATGTGTAGGTAATTAACCTTTATATATTCATATGGATATAATTCCAGAATATATCAAGTGAAAAGGATAGCTATCAAAAACAGTTACGACTTACAACGAACACTCCCTATCAAAGGCATGCAAATTTCATTAATTAAATGTCGGAATACTTATTAATAAGTTGACAAGTTTAAATTTATCATCTGAAAATAGTTGAATTGAACTCAACTGAAAGTTTTTTAATGAAGGATTAGTGAATAACAAAATAAGAGAAGAGCTAAACTGAACTGAACGGATTTTAAGCTGAAGTAAACAGGCCCATAATTCTTCATTTATCCTTTTGCTTCTTTTTTTTTTTAGATAATTAAAAAAACGAAAGATTTTTGTATGACGAAAAACATAAAAATAAAATAAAGATCAAGAGTTAGCAAACAATGTCCTCATGCATAGTCTAATAGGCATTAATCCTGTTTTGCATGCCTTATAACTTTACTTCACAGGCAAATCTACAAGGAAGATTGGTGTGTTAATTTTGGAGGATAACTCTTTTCTAGAAACCATTTTTCTATTTTCCTTTTGTTTGTTTTGGTAAGGGGTGGAAATTAATTTTCTCAAAATTAGAATTAAAAATAAAATAAAAACTCATTTTCCTTATGTAAACTTAATTTTCTCAAAATTAGAATTAAAAATAAAATAAAAACTCATTTTCCTTATGTAAACAAGATATGCCTCATTTTTCTATAATACTCCACTCTTTCATTCCTCTCCTTACATTTTTCTCCCCTTTTCCTTTCACTTTTCTTTTCCCATGAGTTTTCTTCTACCAAAACAAATATATAAAAACTTTTTTTGTAAACTTTTGTTTTCCATTGAAAACAAATTTTTTAGAAAACTAATTTTCATGAAAAGTATTTTCCAACAAAACAAACGAGGTCTAAGTGAAGAAAGTTGATGAAATGTTACTCGTGTAGATATTGTTGGCAGTAATATAATTGCCAAAATCAACAAAAGAAAGATGAAAAAAAATATTTTCCTACCCGACAACAATTTACTGAGTACTTCAATATATATTAAAAAATTTCAACTGTTTTACTACATTTAATATTTGATATTAATTATTGTTGTCATATTCATATTCTACTATTGTATCCTATTTAGATTCTTTTTAAAGTACACATGTTTGTAGTCATATAATACTTATTGAAAACAATTAAACTGAACTCAACTATTTAAAGTTAAATTGAACTGCACTTAAAATAGCTATAATAAATGGTTTATAAGAAAAGAAAATTAGGAGCTCAACCGAACACATCGTACTCTAATTGACCAGTAATATAAGATGAATAGTAGATTATTCGAATTTGGGAATTCAATCGATTTTCCCTTAAAATTTGGGTGTGTGGCTTTCACATCAAAGTTAATATAGTGTAATTATTATGGAACCATTTAACACGTGGAAAAAAAGGAGATAGTGACTTAAATGGGTAACTATATGAAGAAGGGAAAATTGGCCTAGTGGGTGAATTATTTTTGCCAAAAAAAGATAGTAAGAAACACAGTAAATAGGATACAATGATAGATGTAGGTCTTGGTCTTCAAAAATAATGCTACCCTTTGGTTTTGTCGGAGGGTTTTTGAAGGAATATGAGATGGAGAAATGGAGTACGTATGATATTATGCACTACTTATTCACCAATGCATACAAAATTAAGTTAGGGTGCATTCTTTATCTGATTATCGATCTCTAATAAACTCGGACAAGTTCAATTAGATTTGGAAATAAGTTGGCCTTAAAACCTAATAAGTATTTCCATCATAATTAAATAAATAAATCCTATAAGTACGTAATACAACCTATTGGATAAATTTAACTCATATTGTATATATGTATAGTTTACACCTTAATAATGAGTTTAGAATAGTGATTTAGAATTACACTAACATCAGTTTTATTTTTTTCCTTCCTCTTTTGGTCTTATATTTTGCGATGAATAAATATATTTATAATACCATTATGTTTAGCGATTAAACTTTGTATTACTTTGAATAACTAAAAACTTTAATTATTGTTTGTAATTGAAGTTAAGTTAAATTACAAATAATTTATATGGAGTTATAGTTTTAATTTTTTTACCAAACACATTATATTCGTAAAATATGCTTTCGAAATCAAAGATGTCATCAGTGGATGTGTGTATATGCTAACATATAACTATCAATTGGTACGTATATTGAATGGTAAATGAGCATCTAATTTTAATTTAAGTTCGTTGGGCTTTCCTCTCCAATGAGTGGAAGTTCAAGTTTAGTGAGTATTATATATGAACTTGAAAACTGAAAAATACTTCTAAGGGTCTATTCATTGTTATTGAAACAACTGAACTAAACTGATTGGAGCTGAACGGAACTAATTAAAGTTAAATTGAAAAGTCCATACCTTTGGCCTTTGGCTTTTTGTTTTTTCTAAGAGATTATTGTCCAATCCATTGTCAAACGATTATAACTTCTTAGCAAGAAATCAAGTAGTGTGAACACAATATATTAATTATTTTATTCCATGTGCATGCATATGTGATATGTTAATTAATTATAATAATATCCCTAAAGCAAGAAGGGGATAATTAATTAGGTAATCTATATTTAAAGAAACTTATGATATAATGTCCTATTTTGGATCGATCTATCAAAAAGACAGTCTTGCGACTAATAACATTATTTTAAAAAGATGGCAAATTAAGCCATGTTTGGCCATATAGTAGTAATAGTACCACCTTTTAATTTAATAGTAATACGAAAACTAGGGATTTTGCAATGCCTTAATTTCAATATATTCAACTCGTATTAGTAGGTGCATGTAGTAGCTTTAATTAATAGTTTTCGCGCGTATTCTATGAAAAAGTTGTTTTTTCATGTTTACATTAATGGAATGAGAGAAAAATTGAAATTAATAGGAAGGCCTCTAGGACATGTTTATTGGCTCGTGCAGTCATGGACTAATGCCCTCATATCTTAGTAATATTTTGAGACAATTGTGGTGACCAATAAAACTACTTTTTCCCTAAGGAAACCAAATTCAATTCAAACTATATTATCGTTGGCTGAGTTGTATACTCGCTCTACATATATAAGTAGTTCCTTTTGTTTTATAATGATGTTTTCAGTTTTTCATTTTCAGTCGTACATTAATGTATAATCTTGGCCAATAATTTTTTAAATCACTTCGCTAGGATAAGATTTTCTTTTTGGCTCTATGGACTAATATCTTAAATCTTAATGAGTACGATACATAAATTGACCAGCAAAACTACTTTTTAGCTTAGGAAGTCAAATCCAATTCAAATTTTCTCACTGCTAGTTGTATATTCGGCTGTTTTATATTGATGTTTACACTTTCCATTTTAAGTCATTATACTTCGTATAATAATGTATGGACATGTATGTAGTTTTTGAATTCACCTCACCTAGACAAGATTCTTCTCTTTCTACCCCATGTTACTAACGAAGTTAAAACATAGTACCTTTTTTTTCTACCCTCAAATATTTCATACATGTGATGCTTCTCCACAAAATTACTCGTGCTTTTTTTTTTTTTTTTTGCAGCTTCTTCTTTTAGTTGAGCTGATGAATGATTCTGCTATTATTGATTTATAGCACAATATAAGGACTGATAAGTTAAACAAGTCACTCATATATACGATATTGTGTATCGTGAAATATGTAAATGGTTATCTAACAAATAAAATTAATCACACCATAATTAAACTATAATGTTGGTAAAATAAACTTAGTTTGAGTAATTGAGCAAACAATGCGGTAGCTACGAAATGCATGCATGATACCACATTTTTGGGCATGAAAGGCATATCTAGTTCACGTGAATATTTAGATGCTTAACACTTAAAACAAATATCTAGTTTGACTAACCAATGTGGTCTTCGATCTTATATACGTTTCGATTTTTAGCATCTTAAATTCGTTTCTTTTATCGTAACAACAATACTGGAAGTAGTGGCTCACTAAGATAGCTCTCCTTTTGGCTAACCCTTTCTTTTCTTAATTAAAATTAGACTTATGTGCTAAATCAACTTTTCACTCGTATTGAATTGTTTTCTTTTTATATTATACGCATGTTTCTTAATCTTATAGGAACCTTTGAGACTTGAGCATAAGTGTCTCTTTAGCTCTAACACTCGTTCCAAAATCCGTAAACATGTAACATCACAATTAACATATACGTAGTTATCATCTGCTTAGTTTGATCAGGTTTTAAGTTGAGTCTTAGCTTTAATTAAGATGCGTGTTTTCTATTTAAGATTCTGGTATAGTTTTTTATTTATTTATTTTAGTATATATGGCCCATTTTATTCGCCGGAGCTTGGTCTTGACTAAATTAATTTCAAATTTGACTCGGGTCTCCCTCCTAACTTATGATGGGTAAGTCTCTCAAAATGATTAAATTTGGTACGTATGACTTGGCATCGCTTTTTTAAAAGGACGATTTGACCCATGCATTCCAATGACATTCAAACCAAATAGGACATCTTTAGGCCCGCCACGCATTGGCATCACAAGCCATTATTGTATGAGGTCCGTTATTGTGGTGCTACCCATACCCAACTCTAATTGGCAATTTTGGCACCAACTCATCATAATATGGATTTTCTAGCTACTATTCCGATATATGTGAACTATGAAATAACGCTTAAATTATTATAGAGTACTATCTCTATCCCTTAATTTTTGCATGGACTTACTTTTTGTGAGAATTTTTTAGCTCAAATGTTGCAAACATTAAGGGACAAAAGAACTACTACTAGCTTTGTTAATAAGAATCTATGTAGTAATTATTGAAATAAAAAATACTCCGTATCATACTGTTATTGTTTGATCGATTTTTGTTTGAATTCCTTATACGGGGTAATAATATGATTATTCACAAGTATTGTCTATGGTCCGATTGGTCTTAAGTGTATATATATACCAAATTAAATAAACAATAAACAAAATTTGGAAGTAAACTGTTGGCTACTAATGATGGTTTCAACTCTAATGACAACACTTAATTAAAATCACATTGCGTAAGAACTTCTATAACCAAGTAATTAAGAATGATAATTAAGCAACAAACAAGAAATTAAAAAAAAGTGTTAGTACAAAAAATAAAAGTATTGTTTGAAGGAGGTCAACTCATGGAACCCAAAAGAGGAGAGGAAATTATTAAAGGTCGGCGGCCTTCAAGAAATAAGCTCCCAAAAAAAAGCAACAGAAAAAGCTCAGAATGAGCTGTTTTATTTAGTGTTAGCAATTAGAGTTGGGTTGGTACCTAGGAATTGGTGTGTTTTATGTCTCTATTAGATTATTACTCCCTTTCATAGTCCCCACAACACCCATCTCATTTTTCCCATCACCCCCTTTTTTTTTTATCACTCAATTCTTCAAACTATTTTGGAAAAACAATAATCAATATAATGCTTCTTAAATTTTACAATAGGAAATTTATACACATGGATGACATAGTCATATTATGAAATATTGAAATAGAAAGGGTATATATGTGGTTCACTATAACATGAATGACTCAAATTGGGTAATCAATCATAAGCTAAATTGAAATAAATAAATGGTAAGGTAATTCAATTGAAATTGCCTTCACTGGAAGTACAGATAATATATTGCGGGTTAGGTAGAGTTTGTTTTTGGTGTTAGAAAGCAATAAGAATAAGGATGAGAATCGATCTCAGAATGATAGAATATGTTAGAGAAGCTCTAATCAACTAAGTTATCCTTCACTCCCAGGTTATGTAGGGTTTTTGGTGCAAGGATTTTTTTGCCTATGTATGCAAGTCTTGTCATGCCAAAGTTTGGTCAATTCTTGTTATTCAAATCAGCAAAATCAAAAAAAGCTTTGAGTCGAGCAGATTTTTCGAGCCAATTAAAAAAATTTAACTAGTACGCCTAAAATTTACCAAAAATCCCAAAGAATTAGGCCCAAGCCATACCATGTGTGAGTTATCATGGGTGTTAGGGTTAGGTAAGGGAGATTAACTCTCCGAAATAACTTGAAGTGTTATTGATATGCAAACTGAAATGAATATGACCTAAATTGTCCGCTAAACATGTACTCCGTATCGAATAGATTTGAATTGGCTTGTACCTAGTGTTTTTTTGTAAAATCTCAAAATCTTAATTGAATTTAATCAAAATATGGCATTATTTTAACTTTGTGGCGTTGTTTGCTAGATTTTTTTAAAAAAATTATTTCTACTCAGATTAAAACAAAATATACTTTTCAAGTTTCTAATTGAACATGAATGCGACCTACACCCACATATATGATATACAATATTTAAACTTATATCGTAGCAGTTCCTATTGCGGATTTACAATATACCAAGAGTGGATGCACATAAAAGTAGAGGAGTGCATTGGTCCAATATCGGGCCGGACTGGTTGGACCGGAAGATCGAAATCCCTGATTTTCATGGACCAGAGACCGGACCAGACCATTTGGGGAATGTTAGACTTGAATCTTGAATTTTGTCAAAAATTATTACTTACTAAAAATATATTATTTTCATTTTATACATATTATTATGTACAACATAAGATATAATAATATATAAAACATAAATATTTAATATTTTAACTAAAAGACCTTTTGATATTAAACTTTAAAATTAATTTACTAAAAAAATTGTTTTATCAAGGAAACCGAACCTATCGGTATGCACCTAATTTTTTTGGTCTTTGACCATACTGGAAACCCAAAATCCTAAATTTTCGTAGACTGAGGATCAAAATCACCGGACTGGACATACCAGATCTAAATTCTAAACTGGACCAAATTATGCATACCCCTCCATAGAAGCACACATATTATTTGAAAATGAGTGACACTATCATGGAGGATTGATATAAATGTTCATTAAAATTTTACTTCAAACAATAAAGTTGACAATTATGTGGTACGAAAACACTCCTATTTGTTGTTATTTTTTGCTATACAAATTCTTTTTACGTGTTATTTTATCTTGAGATTAAATAAGTCGAAAACAAAGAATGCGTATTTCATTTAATTAAGCACATTCTAGTTATATTAATTCCCAAAAAATATGACTTAATTGGCTAAACCAAGACTACACCAAAGTATAACAAAAACAACTATACAATGCAATATCTACCCACTAAATAATTAACTATACAATGCAAATAAACACATAATAAATATTGTAAAATAAGATTTAACATTTTTTATAAAGTAATCGATCATCTATTATCTACCCATTAAGTCGATAAAGTTTTTACCGAAAATCAACAAAAGTCACCCAAAACAACAATTTTACACTAATAATCAAGACAAAAACTATACAAAACAGTTTTAAATCACCGCCTACTCCCAACTGTTCATTTACGAATATTACTCTTCTACTACTGTAGTATTAGCTACCAAAATAATCTCCCATTTTTTCTCATCTTATAACACATTAAAAAAAAACAAAATAAAAAAAAAACTTTACCATTATCCACTGAATCTTCCTTCTGCTCAAAGCTGACCTTGAAAAGCCAACTTTTTTTTTTCTTTTTTTGTTTATTTATTTAATTTTATAATTTTTTCTTCAATTGATTAAATTAAATAAAACAAATAAAAAAAAGGGAACAAAGGGACCAAATGAACCTTCATTGACTCTTCCTTTCTTAATTCTTTTACCATAGTCTAATCTTCAAAAAAAAAAAAAAAAAAAGATTGAATTTTTATTTTAAAAAAAATTAAATTTATTTTCCCTGGTTTCAAGTGGAGTGTGGACCCCATGTTGGTCCTATGCTTTGCTGGCTTGAAGCTCTCCATTGTTGGTTTTTAATGGGGTCTGTCTGCTTAGAAAGACCCCTCAATTCTTCTCTAAAAAAACTAATCATCAAAATCTTCAATTTCAATTCAATTTAATTTCACCCCTTTTTTTTCCTTCATTCTCAAATGCTAATGTTAGTTCATTTCATTCACTTACTTCTAAAAGCTAAGAATTTGAGATATATATAATAATTAGCTGAAAAAGATCATATCTTTTTGAATAAAGATTCAATCTTTCTTCAAGTTTATTAAAACCCCATCATCAAGTTTCAATCTTTTTTTGATTTTGATTTGTTGGATCTTCAGATCTAAAAGTGTTTTTCAGCCACAAAAAAAATTGTTTTTTTTTTTTTGGATCTTTGCTTTAGCTTAAGCTTATTGCTACCGAACAAAGGGTGAAACTCCCCAATTATTAAGGTTAGCTTGTCATAATTGTTGTTGAACAAAAGGATTTTTTAAAAAAAATTGTTTAATTGTATTTTTTTGATGTTTTGTTGGTTGATAGTCATTGAAGTGTAGTGGGGTTGAGTTAAAATTTGGAATTATGTAAGCTAATTCTTTGATTTTCTTCTTAGAAAAAATTATGCCTAAAACTTGTGCTATGATATGATGTAAAGATATAGCTTACCAAACACTATTTGTGGCCTAAAAAGTGGAGATAAAGTTGGGTTTATTATCACCCTTTTGCTACAGTTCTTTTTTTTTTTTTTGAATTTGGTTTGATTTTTCTTGTATATAATATGTTTCCTTATCTTATAAGCTTTTATTTATATCATGGTTTTTTTTTTTGTTTCAGGGAAAATTGTATCTGGGTTTTCAGTGTTGAATCCTCCTTCATCAAATATTTGGTCCAAAATTGTGGGTTTTTTGATTTCATATGTTTGATCTGTTAAAAGATTAGTGTATGTTTAATTTGATTTTGTTGTAGTAGTGATTGAATTGAATATTGTTTAAGATTAGTGAAAGGTGGAAGTTGGTGTTTAATTGTGGGGGGTTAAATTTAGATAAGGGTTTGAAGTTGTAGGGTGAAAAAAGTTGTTTGGTAATCACAAATGAAATGTGGGGAATTAGGAGGGTGGTTTGGTTGAGATGAGGTATGCTATCAGGGTTCATGAATTTTGTGAGGGCCTGCTTGTGGCCAGTGTCGGATCCTGCAATCCATTTGGGTTCGGATTCGAGTGGGCGCCAAGAAGGGCTTCTATGGTACAAGGATACGGGACAGCATGTTAATGGTGATTTCTCAATGTCTGTTGTGCAAGCCAACAGTTTACTTGAGGATCAAAGTCAACTTGAGTCAGGCAGCTTGAGTACTCTTGATACTGGTCCTTTTGGTACCTTTGTTGGTGTCTATGATGGGCATGGCGGTCCTGAGACTTCGCGCTATATAAATGATCATCTTTTTCCTCATCTTCGCAGTAAGTGTCTCGAAACTGCTCTTGTTTTCGAAACATAATTGATAATTTAATTGTCAGTTTATTTATGAGTTGAGTTATCTGCTTCTTGATTGAAGTCCTTTTGAGTTTGGATAAAAGAGAATCTTATGTTCTGTTATGATTCTTATGAATATGGAGGTTAGAATATGCTCTTTCTCCCATGTGCCTAAAAGTATAGAATGTAGATTTAGTTTACTATGCTCCAAAAACCATGTATCATGGAATGTCCTGAATTTTGGAAATTGGATATCTGTATGATTTGATATACTGCTGTGATGTAAAATGACCTAGAAACCAAATAAATCCCTCATTTAAATTAGCTTCAAGCCTAAACACTCAGGACATTAAATTGTTAGTTTGTGTATTTCTTCCACTGTTCCACTTGAGTAATCTATGTGAACCATGTAGGATTCGCTACAGAACACCAGTGTATATCTCCTGATGTAATCCGGAAGGCAGTCCAAGCAACCGAAGAAGGATTTTTGTCTCTTGTTAGTAGGCAATGGCCAATGAAACCCCAGATAGCAGCAGTTGGTTCATGCTGTTTGCTTGGAGTGGTATGTAATGGGATGTTATATGTTGCAAATGTTGGTGATTCTCGGGCTGTGTTGGGGAGAGTTGTCAACGCTACAGGTGAAGTTCTTGCCGTCCAGCTCTCAACTGAGCACAATGCATGCTTGGAGGAAATTAGACAGGAACTGCATGCGATGCATCCTGATGATTCACATATTGTTGTGTTAAAGCATAACGTTTGGCGAGTAAAGGGCCTTATACAGGTATAATCTTGTGTTCATGATACATGATATATTTTTCATTGGTTATTATCTTCTATTATAATTTCGAAGAGCTTAATAGCTCGGTGGATTTGAAGGTAGCTGGCATTATCTCACTGGATTGTGCTGATAATATTATTGTAGAACCAATTGAACGATTTTGCTTATCAGTTGCTTGATGTGGACGAGTTGAAGGACTCTAGTTGTATGTTGATTTAGTTTTAGTCTATGACTATGTTCAACGAATGGTTATCTTGAATGTTCTTTCCTCATCTTGTTGATAAGATGTCAAAAGGAATATTTCTGAAACTTATTCATCAGAAAATATGGACAAATTCGAAGTTTTTCAGTTGCTGGACCATGATTTAAACCTGCAGTGATTTCACCGAAAGGCAGTAGAAGTGATTTCCATTGTTCTAGTGCTTATATTATCTTTTTTTTTGTTCTTAATGCTGTTGCTTTGCGAAAGCTGAAATATACCTATTATTTCTGAAGTGTGCCGTCATTTTTAATGTTGGTCCTACCTTGTTTTTATTGTTCTTGATTTTACGTAATTGTCTTATTGGCTTTTTGTAAACCTTTGAAAGTACAGATTAGCAATTAGGATTGGAAAATTTAACAGATAAGTCGTCATCATAATGGGAACAGAATATGAGAACAATTGATTGGTTGTGATATGTATTCACTGTTCAGTAACATAATGGGATGATAAAATTTGACAAAGTTAATCTAATATATTGACATTTATTTAGGAACTGCTGGAAGTACTATTTAGGCGAAAGACTTTATGCTGTTTTCTTTGTACACACCCCACCTATGGTGGGCTTATGATGACGGTTGTTGTTGAGTTATTGTTCTAAGGTGTTACTGGTATTTTTATGTTTGTTCAACTGGTAATATTCTGTATTTTGAACCTAGAAAAGTATAAGATTGCCACTTTCCTTCTCAAGGCCATAGGGAAGGATGGACCTTTAAAGTGGGCCACTCTTGTTGGTGGCATACTCTTTAACTTTTTGCTGATTCCAATTTTGGTGTAAATGATCACAGGCCCATCAATTTAACATCTTTTGTATGGTATGCTTTGTATTTTTCTTGTGATGTTGCATTCTTTAAGTGTAACCTTGTGGAGTGACTGTTACAAAGTTAATTAGAGAAATAGCGGTGGTAAGGTTTTAGGATTAGAGCTGCATAACCAAAATTAGATTCTGCCCTTCTTCTACAAACCAACTTGAAAAGCAATGAAAGCATGCACCTTCATCATATCTAATCTAGTACCTGAAGAGTTTAATCTTCCCATGATTTAGCTACTTAGCTTGTCATTCATCATTTGCTTTTGCAAATTAAGCGATGGATGTTATCCATCTTTATGCTGCTTTATGTCAGTATAATAATTGAAGGTTGATTATATGTGTAGGTTGTTTGTTGTGGGGAAATAGAATTTCATTGGTGAGGGTTTGAGACTATCACCCATGTTTAGAAACACACCCGTACTTTTTTGAATTGTTGTTTTGGTAAAATTGTCTAACTGGTTACTATGGCATTGACTTTCAAATTAGATGTAGGGATATGTTTTCCTACTGTGCAATGTATATCCATATTACAGAGTTCAATCGTTTAGTTGAACGGTGTATAATTTGATGTAAGTGAGCGATAGGTCCTTCACAACCCATATATGCGACCAACCCCTTGGATCCCAATTTGAATTACATGATGCTTTTGGTTAACTCTCTTTATGGCCTGTTTGGTAGGCATATAAATTTTGCTGGGGAAGACAACTTGTCAATGCCTGTGGTAGGGAAACTCTGTACGATAAGATAGGTTTTGCTTGAATAACTTCCAATATCTGTCTGCGGTGTTGTTCTGTATGTGACTTTCTGCAGTTTGTCCAACTTCTTGTACTGATTTTAATTTGGCTAGCTGAGTTGCTTATCTCACTAGTATAACTAGATTGTGAATGGAGAAGGGATTTATTTGTGATTTGTTTCATGCATCCACATTTATCTTGGCATTAAATTGTTGATTGGTAAAGGTGGCTATATGAGACACTAATCATTTTAGCGTCATTTGATGCAGGTATCTAGATCGATTGGAGACGTATATCTTAAGAGGGCTGAGTTCAACAGAGAACCTCTATTTGCCAAATTCCGTTTACGTGAACCTATTAAAAGACCGATATTGAGCTCAGAACCGTCAATTTTGTCTCATGAATTGGAGCCACATGATCAGTTTGTAATATTCGCTTCTGATGGACTATGGGAACACCTAACTAATCAGGAAGCTGTTGATATTGTCCAAAATAACCCACGTAATGTAAGTTTTAGTTGTTATTTATATGCTTTGTTTATTTTCCCTTCATTTAGGTATTTAACCCAATTTGCAAAGGAAAAAACCATTTTTCATTGTTGGTTATAATTGCTTGCTTCTTAAAAAGCTTGAACGGACATACCATTATGAGTAATTTCCCCCTTAAAAATTAGAAAAAAAAAAAAGGGGAGTTTGAAGTTTGGAACTAATGAAGAAAATGAGTTATAAGTTTTGGAAAGGGAAAACGTAGGGTCAGTTTGGGTAATTCAGGAAAAAGGGTGTTAGCATTTTTTTACCTCTTATGCTGCTCTTGCGGTTCAATTTTTATTCTCACCAGCTTACCTGTGTAACTCGCTCAATATGTGCTTGTTTTGCTGATCTTGTACACTATTTATCGTTAGCTGGAGCAGGCGATCCTCACCTCTAATTACCTTGCATTTCTAATTAACCATCTTGTGTCTATCAGGGAAGTGCTAAAAAACTTGTCAAAACTGCCCTACAAGAAGCTGCAAAGAAACGAGAAATGAGATATTCAGACCTTAAGAAGATTGACCGAGGGGTTCGGCGTCATTTTCACGATGATATCACTGTAGTTGTGATGTTTCTCGACTCAAATCTTGTGAGTCGAGCAACCAGTGGCTTCAAGGGCCCACAAGTGTCGGTCAAAGGAGGTGGAATTACCCTACCTTCTAATACTCTAGCACCATCATGAGATGCTCACTTGCTATGTTGTACGGCTTTCCGAGAATCAGAAGCATTTTTTGAAGAGGAGGAAGCAAGAAGGGGGGTACCAAGGTACTATAACGCGTCCTCATGATTTATGCCGTAGCTACTTTTAACTTGGAACTGACAGTGGATTTTAAGTTCTGTCGTGGAAGAGAATAGTATGAACTCCAATCAGAAAAAACATCTCAGGTGATGGTTATGGTAGTTAATTTCCTCAATTGACTCGTATCTTTTGTTACAAAGATTTTCCACTTTTTCACTCTTATCTATTTTATTAAAATTTATTGTTTTACTTACTATTTCGGAAGGGTGCTTTTAGGCCCATTGTATAAAAAAAAGGAAATTAAAAGTTGCCATTTTTGGCCATACACTTCAGTCTGAACTCTTCCGTTGGAAAAACTTTCAGCTAAGACGCTAACTTGTATCCTTGTAGGGGGGGCTTTAAGCTTTCTTTAGCCAAAGGTGAGAGTGTTTCACCTTCTTTGGTTCGGGTTTGGCGATAATGTGCCCCTCACTTGGGGTTGTAGATATGGGTTTGTGATATTTTCTTCAATTATTGCATGAATTGCCTCAAAGATGGGCGTTAGGACAATGGCTTTAGGATGAAGCTTCTAAATTGTTTTCCCTTGTAGGAACTTGTAATATACAACGTCTGTCGATCAACTCCTTGAACGTATGCATTTTGCTGGTTGATTTATATTTCTGTTTGCTTACTGACTGCCCTTTATGTGCTTCATTGGTCATTGTTTTTGCTTTTAAATTATTTCCGAAGAAGTTGGCATGGATATTACTTACTAATTAACTGGTATGAAATTTTCTGTACGAGACGCGTATGTTCCCTTATTTGTAACTGATAGAATGCGCGCTTGGTCTGGTTTTTCGGCAGTATCATCATGTCTATCAATTTCTGATGACCTTGTGTAGGTCATTAAGCATTTATGCTATTCCATCTATGATCAGTGTTTTAGCTTAAACATAAGAGTGACAAGTCATGTTAGCTATACTGACTAACTTTGGCGATCGTATGAACATGAACTAGTTGTGTCTGCTGAATAAGTTGGTTGTATAGGGTCAAGCCAACAAAGGCAGATACATTGGAAATAACCTATTTAATGCATAAACTTTGCAGCTTGAATTATCTCACATTCTTTGGTGTTGATTTAAGGCAAGTTGAGAAAATTCATGTACTATAATCATAGTAGCCACTTTGCCACCAAGCTAATGAATCCGATATACTTCCTCATTCAGTAGTGTGGGATGGTTATGAACGCCGTGGATTGTATTTGTCTATTGAAATGTTAATACCAAGCAATCAAACTTGTTTCTGTTGTATACAAGGCTAAAAGGTTCAAACCTGAACTCTGTATAGCTTTAAACAATAAACTCTTTAACATTATTATATCAGAATTCAGAAATGTATAAACTGTTAGTGGCACAAACAAGGCGCAAACCAAGTAGCTGTATACTTGTATCTAAATGAGACAAGTACTAGTAAATAGTAATAACTAGACATGTATTAAAAATCAAATCCAAATCTGGTTTTATTCCTCATTTAAAACTCATGTTAGGATTTGAACCAAACACTGATTTTTAGGTGTAGCATTTTTTTAGTATGCTCATCCGGTTCACCAGTGTTTAGCTTTAACTATAATTGGATTCAACTCTAACAAAGACTAACTTATGGTGTGAGGAGTCTCTCAACAAAAATTCAGCGATGTTCGATAACAATACCTCCATTAAATGACATCAAGTTGCTTTTCAATGGAGCTAAGTCTCGTTGGTGGGTGACGAATGACTGACTAACTGACGAGTGTAATATCTTTCACCCCATTGGTATAATTACTTTGAAACCTGAAATAAATCCAAACGAAGAAATTGTATTTAAAAAGAAATAGTAAAAAGGAAAAAAAATGTCCACTTGATACATATAATGATGAGAAAACAACACTAATAAGAAGGCTACAAATAAAATCGAAGTACGTCTTACAAATGGGTGGGCGTTATTTTTATGGACCGCCCTTTTTGTGGGGCCTGATCATCTGACTTAGGCCTCATGCATTGACCTACCAAATGACCCAGTAGTTTGGGCTATGATTTGACAAATCCACTTATTCTCTTATATTCATAAACCTATGGAATAATGATATTCATATATTCTTTGGACCCATAAAATACTTTGGTTGTTTCAACATACTATTAGTTTATGATTAATCAATTTTCTTTCTTAAATTGAGTAAATGACGTAGCGATTAGCCGTTGTATTTGCTTCTCGGTAAACATAAGATAGAAGATGATTAGGATATATAGAGTATTAAGGAATAAACTACTTTTGACAAACCATGATTTAAATGTTTTATGGTTCATTGAATTAATGTTTGATTGTGTAATTGTATTCTTTAATTTAATTTGGACGGAGTATTAATTATTATGCTTGTAATACTTTATATAATTGGATAAAAGACCTACACTTGCAACCCAAATCAATGTTGTATTTAATACCTTCGTAAATGAATACCTTTATTGAAGAGTGACATTTTGACAATTTTTATTCGTATGAAGGTATTGGTTTAATAGCTAGAACTGGTTTGGTTCTCAGGCGTTGCCCCAAAATATATATATTTTGAAGTATTCCTCCAACATTTGATAAAATTTTATTTCAAGAATTCTTTAATTTGTTTTGCCTAGCTTTTTTGTCAAACTTTAAAATATTGTAATTATATTAGTTAAATTTAATTTTGTCAAAAACTAAAATGGTAAATGAACAAATAAGAGTATTACAGTAAGATATTTATCATAGATATCCACAAAATATTTTGCAATTTTACGATAAAAAGTTTAAAAGAATTATTTAGTATATATTGGTGATAGTTGGCTTCAAATATATAATGATTTATATACTTCATAATTTTTTTAGCAATGCTTGTATCATTATCAGAGAATATAATATATGTTTAATTTGTTTGTTCATAAAAATATTGAATATATGGTTTGCTCGTGAACTTATGATTGATTAAAAAACTTAATTGATCGAAAAAAGTCCGATCATAATATTAAATAGATAAAATGGACACGAAATAGTCATAAATATTTTATATATTCACTAATAATCACATAAACAATAGTCACGATATCATGTATCTCCAACATTTGTTATGATAGGCTAACTGTTGGTATCAATCAAACCTCTTACTAGGCACCATCTTATGCATCTTCACTACTTTGACATTAAAGAGATAAAATGAACATGAAATGGGCTTCATAATTAGATTTTAATGAGTTATTTCTTTTAGGCTATTCATAATATCATAGGTTGTTGTGGAAGAATATACAATAATAACATATAGCTTAGTTGGTAAGTCATGAGTCTTTAGTAGATTGTTTTCTTTTTTGTATATTAGCTAAATAGTACGTAAGAATTTTTCTTCTGATTTTACGAGATTCTTGAAAAGTAGAATTAATTCGTATAACTTGTCATTGTAACTCTCTACACAACAAAAAAAAATCATATTAGCTCAACCGTTTACAAATCTATAATCCTATGTAAACAAATTTACTAAACATAATTGTCTCAGTTGTACTGATATATTGGCTAAATTGTAAGCCTTAAACTTAAACACGTAACTCCATGAATTTAAAAGTATACACATAAAAATATGTGACAAAGATAGAGGAGAATTACGAGGTGAGTGGTTAATTAGCAACAAAAAAAAACTCTTTAACAATTAATTAAAAAATCTTGACCCTTTTTAGCCCCTAAAATCTGACACCCTTGTCAGGGCATATTCCCATTCTCCCATAAAAACATTTCTTCAAACTAGGCTTAGTCTTAATTTTTAATTAAGTATGGTGTAATTATCAATTATTTTTAAGGGTTTACTTGTACTAACTTTTTTAGTTTATTGTAAGTATTAAGTACTCACTTTTTAACTACTCTTTTTAATCTTAATCAAACTACAGGTTNTAGCAATGCTTGTATCATTATCAGAGAATATAATATATGTTTAATTTGTTTGTTCATAAAAATATTGAATATATGGTTTGCTCGTGAACTTATGATTGATTAAAAAACTTAATTGATCGAAAAAAGTCCGATCATAATATTAAATAGATAAAATGGACACGAAATAGTCATAAATATTTTATATATTCACTAATAATCACATAAACAATAGTCACGATATCATGTATCTCCAACATTTGTTATGATAGGCTAACTGTTGGTATCAATCAAACCTCTTACTAGGCACCATCTTATGCATCTTCACTACTTTGACATTAAAGAGATAAAATGAACATGAAATGGGCTTCATAATTAGATTTTAATGAGTTATTTCTTTTAGGCTATTCATAATATCATAGGTTGTTGTGGAAGAATATACAATAATAACATATAGCTTAGTTGGTAAGTCATGAGTCTTTAGTAGATTGTTTTCTTTTTTGTATATTAGCTAAATAGTACGTAAGAATTTTTCTTCTGATTTTACGAGATTCTTGAAAAGTAGAATTAATTCGTATAACTTGTCATTGTAACTCTCTACACAACAAAAAAAAATCATATTAGCTCAACCGTTTACAAATCTATAATCCTATGTAAACAAATTTACTAAACATAATTGTCTCAGTTGTACTGATATATTGGCTAAATTGTAAGCCTTAAACTTAAACACGTAACTCCATGAATTTAAAAGTATACACATAAAAATATGTGACAAAGATAGAGGAGAATTACGAGGTGAGTGGTTAATTAGCAACAAAAAAAAACTCTTTAACAATTAATTAAAAAATCTTGACCCTTTTTAGCCCCTAAAATCTGACACCCTTGTCAGGGCATATTCCCATTCTCCCATAAAAACATTTCTTCAAACTAGGCTTAGTCTTAATTTTTAATTAAGTATGGTGTAATTATCAATTATTTTTAAGGGTTTACTTGTACTAACTTTTTTAGTTTATTGTAAGTATTAAGTACTCACTTTTTAACTACTCTTTTTAATCTTAATCAAACTACAGGTTATTTTTTCCTCCCACAAGTACAAGTAATCTAACCTTATTGGATTTACTCATCTAATCTAATTGAAACTTATTTGCTATTCCCTCTGTTCCTTTGTTCATTAAATTTTTGATATTTCAGTTCAGTTTAGTTTACTTTAATTTAGTTCAATCATCTCTCTTATAATTACTACTTAATTTCAGTGCTATTCAGCTCCTTTCAGTTCAATTCAGTTACGCTACAGTCCAAAAGAACAAGGCCTTATTGTTCTCTACTCTTTCACAATTTTCAATGCACTTATTTAAACATCAATTTTTACAATTATAACCCTTAAAAAATATCTACAAATGATAAAAACTTTATGTTGAAACGATTTTAACAAGATCTTATATGACTATATCTTTCATATATACCATAAAAATATTTCATATTAAAGTTTCTCTCTCCTTATACTTCCTACTCGTAAAAAATAATAAAGAACCGATGGAGTACAATTTAACATTATAAACTTAAAAATATTTAAAATCTATTAGAACTGATCTAAATTTTTACCATTAATTGTAGAGTAACCTACTTATATTTATCTAAATATAAAAGATACATTCGTTTATATTAATTATAACAATAATTACTATTTGCATGCGTTTTAAATAAGCAGTTAAAAAATATAAATGAAATAATAGTCAAAATAATTTTGATACAAACAAGGGGGGAAACTATATGATACCAGTGTTAAAATTATTGTAAGTTTATAACTATTTATGTCATGGATTTTGCAGATTTCTAACTATTAGATGCTATTTAGCATCTAAGAGGTTAAAGTTGCAAATACAAACAATTTAAGAGCATTAAACTTGTACAAATACAAATAAATATGTATACAAATACAATACAATATTTATACAAATACTAACTATTTATCAACCACCACTACAACACTCCCACCACTAGACCACCACCCAACTACACCCCTTTTGCAGACTACCCCAACCATCTCTCATGCCCAAGACCGCCGACCACAACCCACCTACCACGACCTCAAACCACCCAAAACCCAAACCCTTGAACCCAAATCCCAAACTCATGACCACCACCGCCACACCCCGAAACAAAGGGTTTGCGTATTGAATAGTGGTGGTGGTGTGCGGAGGGGGTCCGAATGATGGTGGTTATTGTTGTTGCTAAAGCAATGAGGTAGGGTAGGGACTGTGAGGATTTCGCTGACGTAGACTGAACGCGTGAATGGATTGGTTGCCTGTTGACGTACCCTCCAAGTACCTGCAAAAAAGGGACAATAATCCTCGTAGGATTATTTCCCCCTCCGATGCTTAAGTAAGTATTTGAAGGAGAGTAAGTGAACAATAATCAACAAGTAAACAATTCTAGAGAGAAGTTCTAGAGAGAAGTTTTCCCTTTTTAGTAAGTTTTTTTGTCTTGATTTCAGTGTACTTGTTATTAGAATTTTTGGACTATTTATAGCCTCAAGTACAATTTCTTACCCACTGAGATTGTGACATTTGTCATCATCTCTTTGATTATCTTCCTTCATTTGCCTAATGGGCTTTTAGAAGGGAATTTTAAGGCCCCATGGTTTGTTTTAGCTCTTTTTGTCATTGACGAATAAGAGCTTGACATGTGGCAGATACAGAGTTACAAATGGACCAGTAAAAAGGTGACACGTGGCAGTGTGGGCCCACTCGTGGCAGACTCATCACTGCCACGTGGCAATCCCATGCTGGCATTTTAAGGACTCGTGGCCCAATTGTGGTATGACACGTGGCCATGTGGGGTCCACTCATGGCAGACTCATTACTGCCACATGGCAATCCCATGTCATCTCTTTATAAGGAAAAAATAGGGACACGTGGTCCACTCAGAAGCTGACACGTGGCAGCTGACTTGTCATGCCACATCAGTTATGTAGTGGTGGTGAAAGTACAAACCATCTACTGTTAGATGTTTAACTAATTATCTAATTGTTAGAAACTAGTATTTATCCATTTTATTTAGTTAGTTTAAACATGTACAAATAGCAAGTATTGCAATTAGTATGGAGCACATGAAGTATATTTGAAGGTGAGAAAAGTGTAATTTGTACACTGGTAGCATGGAAACGCCTAGAGTTTCAGAAACGGGGAAGCGACAATTTTAGGAAACAAGGAAATGGGAAAACGTTAACAAAAATATAAAATCATTCAAAAATATAATGATTTCAACAACAAAAATTATTAAATTATCTTTAAAAACCAACAAATACCTTCGAAATGTCATATATATAAAAATATTAAATTTTCTTAAAATTAAAAGGATAAACAGAAGTGATAGAGGGATTTGGTTGCAAGGAAATTTTAGAGATGGAAATGAAGTTTACTAGGGGTTTCCAAGTTTCCGAAGTGTTGAAATATGAGATGGAAACTGAGCTAATTAGAGTTGAGCTGAACTGAAAGTTTTTATTATGGATTAATAATTTTTAACTATAGATTATTGATTTTAACTATTGATTATTGATTTTTAATTATGATTATTATTATTTTTTATTATGATTTTTATGGATTGACTATGACTATTAATTTTTAACTACGGTTAATAATAATAGAGTAATGACATGGTAATAATTTTGATATTAATCTACTAATAATTTTTAAACAAAAATAACGTTGTTGGTAGTTTATATTTTATGAAATAAAAACCAGTAATACACCTTCATATTTTTTGTGAATAGTAAGGTGTAATAATATTTTTGTAAATAATAATAATAATAATAATACCAACAAATAATATTAAGAACAAATTAATTAATTAGCAAAATAAAAGAAGAGCTGAACTAAATTGGACGAAGCTGTACTGAACAGAACTGGATTGAACTGAACTGAATTGAGCTGAACTGAACTAATTTTAAATTGAAGTAAACAGATCCTTACTTACACCCCAAATCTATTTACCCCAATTTTTCCTCCATTTTCTGTTTCCACCCATCAATTCTTCATTATCTTTTCTTCCACGATTCCACCTCCTCTTCCTCCCCACCTGGTCACCTTACCTCCTCTTCTCCACCACTCCCCTTCTGCCTAAGTCCCCCAAAATAATAATAATAATAATAATAATAATAATAATTCCAATTAATAATCCCCTAAGTCTCCGATTTCTATTCAAAATTATTTTGCATGTCACCAATTTCATCAATTGAAAAACATAATTCCATGCCATAAGCATATAACTAACCGCTGTGAGAGAAATGCTGACTTACGCCACAGAGCCGCACAATCCATCATCGTCGCCCACGACTTACCCGACTACACCCCAATTGTTGCCAAACTCCATCTAATCATTTACATGATTCCAACAATGAGTCATAAAATGAAATTCTTCAATCTTTTTCACAATTCTATTTTCCTTCGGGAAAAAAAAATTTGTGAGAAATTTAGGATTGGACCTGAACTAAAAGTTTTTATTATGGATTAATAATTAGCGAAATAAAAGAAGAATTGAATTGAACTGAATTAAACTGAAGTGAACTGAACTGAATTTAAGCTGAAGTAAAGAGACCCTTAATGTCTCATGTAATAGCTTGATACCTAAGTACTTTCCTAGCAGTAAATTTGTTTGATACTCCGTAATACAGGTAGTGTAAGCCTATTTGGAACATTATTTTTAACTGTTAGTGAGTGGCTCATATATCAATGTCACTTTGTTGGTAAAAAAAATACTCCTGTAAAATGTGAAGATGCTCCATATATTTTTCTGAGAAATTTTTCATGATCTATGAACAATGAACCATTCATGTAGAGCATTAGCGTGGGTCCCATGGATTTTGCATGTTATGACTCATAACTCAACAAGTTTTTTTTTGTTAAGATATTAAGTGCATGTTCGGCAAAACTAGATGTAGCTGTTGGCGGTTGGCTTTTGAGTAGCTGTGAGCTATCAAATAGTAACTGTTAGAGTTTAGCTGTCAATGTAACTTTTAATAATATAAGTGTTCGGCAAAGGTAGTTGTTCGAAACATAAAAGACAATTATAATTATTATTAATTATCATCATCATCATCAAATAAGATTGGAGATTGGGATGGGGGTGCCTCATTGAATTTTAAGATGTAATTGCGTCGGATTATATTTATCAATAAAATTAGCTTCAGTCTTTCCATCAAATAAAAAAAATTGGAGGATATAAGTAAGATATATGATGGCATGCATCAAACAATTATTACATGAGAACAGAATTGCGTGGAGAGATTAGAGTCAACAAAAAAATATGTAGGGAGATGTGAGAAATAAATAAAGATGAATTCAGGGGTAAAAAAATCAAATAAAATAAAATAAATAAAATATCTTTCATTGAAAGCTAGTTTATGATTTGCAACGCTATTATTTTTAGCTTTCTACAAAAGCTACCTAAAAGCTACCTCTACCACTAACAGCTACATAAAACACTACCTCACCAAACATTCATAATTTTAGAAGGCAGTATTTTGACTTGGTCTAAAAGCTAAAAGCTGCCTCAAAAGCTAGCACCGAACACACCCTAAGTGTAATTGTGTTTGGTTAATGTGAAATAAGTCAATAAAATAATAGGAATGAGAAAAACAATAAAAAAAATAAACATAGAACGTAAGGCTTTACGTGATTCGGTTAAATTAGACCTATATCCACAGATTGGGGATTCTAGACCTTCTCCACTATAATAGAGAAAAGAACAAGAAAATATATAAGGAGTCCTAAATATTATTGACTTAAAAGTATGATCTAACAGATCAACTTAAGGGTCCTTTTATAAGACAAGGAAACCCAAATAAGCCATAGAATATTCCTAAAGTATTACTCAATTAGTCGTCCTACAAAATATATGGATTTAGGAAGTATTCTTTAAATCAATATAACTTTATGAAACATTCTATAAAATAAAAAATCAATCAAGTTTTTAAGTCACAAAATAACACTATGTTTTTAGGAACATAACTCAAAAGGTTAATAAATGCATTTATTTTTGGTAAAGGTATGGAAAAGGTGATATTGAGTTAGGATCTCCTTCACTTGAGGTTCAAACCCAAATTATTGAATACTCTGTATTACGGTGTACATAGAGCGGTTCAGATCGCACCAAACCGCAAAAATCAAATAGTGGTTTTTTTTTTATTTTTTTATTTTAGCCAAACTGCAATCTTGTGGGTTGAGTTGATTATCAAATGATTTAACTAAATCAAATCACAAATTAAACCACATTAGACCGTAAATCTTAAATTTTATCTAATTGTAACTTTGCTGTTTATTGGTTTGGTATGGATGAAAACCACATCAAACCAGTCCGCGAACACCCCTTGTTCCAAGGTCTAAACAAAATTTGTCGAGAGTTTTACACAATGCCTCTACGGTAAAAAAAAGAGACTTTGGCCAACTTTACGAGGATCAAAAGGCAATAAGACAGTTCCGAAAGAGTGAAAAAAGACCAATGAAGCCTTTTCTTTTAAAAATTATGTATATAGAAAATTTAGCAATTCTTTTGAGGTTGAAACCGAACATGGGGGATCCTAGGTTCACCAATAACAATGGGTAAAAACAACTTGGTGAAAACTAGACATCGCTCAGGTTAGCTATCCGGAAGTCGAAAACAAAATCTATTATCAATATTTTTCAGAGGTTTCGAGGTCCTAGGGAAAAAATTTCTCAAAACTTTACATGGTGCCCTTCCAATAAATATAGGAATCTCGGTAGCTTTTCAGAGTTTAAAAGGCGATAAAACGATTATGGAAGAGTGAAAAGACAAATATGACATTTTTTCTTCATAATCTATCTGAAGGGGAACATAATAAGTTTTTTTAGGATGAAACGGGATGCGAGGAGTCCAGGATTCATCAATAACACTTGGTAAATAAAAATAGGGTGGAAACTAGACATGATCTAGAATAACCCTCCAAAAACCGAAAATAAAGGCAATTATCCACATTTTTTCGAAGGTTCTGTGTTTTTGGAAAAAATCGCTGAGATTTTATATGGTTCCCCTTTAATCAAAATTGGGATCTCCAATAGCTTTTCGGGGTTCAAAAGACAATAAGACGATCCTATGAGAGCGAAAAGACCAACGTGGCTTTTTTTTCGCATTTCCTCTAAAAACGATCATAACAAGTTTTTTGAGCCTAAAATCGAACGTGGAGGTCCTGAGTTCACTAAGAACACTTGGTAAAAACAACAGTTTTAGGGCACGCCCTCAAGAAATCGTAAACAAAGACTATTATCCACAATTTTAAGAAGATTCTAAGAATCTAGGGTCTTGGAAAAGATATCGCCTGAAATATGCTACCACACCTGAACTTAATTAATATGACAAAGCAGCTGCTTGTGTGTGATTGTTATGTCGTGATTGTAAGAACAGCGAGATCCGACCGAATCATCAATGCCTGTTTGGTGCCGATATGTGTATGAAACTATGTTGCTATAGTTAAAATTATCAATCCATAGTCAAATTATAGTTAAAAATCAATAATTATAGTAATATGTAAAATCATAGTTAAAAATCAAAATCCATAAAAATCATAGTTAAAAATCATTACTCCATTAATACTCCAAACTTAAATAATATTAATTCATACTAAGACCTTTCAATTCAGTTCATTTCAGCTCCAATCAATTCAGTTCAGTTCACCTTCAATTATTTGAGTTGAGTTGAGTTTAATTAGTTCAATTCAATTGTTTTCACCGTATGTAAACATAAAAAAAATTACAAAATTGTATCCTTATCATTTTGTATGTTGATGAAATTTTTATGATAAAGATAGTCAGTCATTAAAAATCTGCAGATGTTCAACATCAACAGGAAGGAGCTCCTTGGAGAGGAGGGTAGGGATAGGACGCTCGACAATATACTGTTTGTAAAAAAATACCACAATATATGAATATACATTAATTAACACATGCTTTGAACATTCGAGTTGGGTATTTTCGGTTCGTTTTTTCATCTACCATACCCAATTTTAATAAACTTTTATACAATTCTTAGCTTACACAAATACTTCAACATTTTATTTTAGAAAAAGTACACCAATATGGTACTCAGATTGTAAAAATTAAATTATTTTTATTTAAACTTGTATACTTGTATTTTAGAAGATTTTCTAGCAAGATTTTGAATTAAAATTTCGGTGAAGAGATCACTCCCTAAGAGTTTGCAAAAATGTGACACACACTCCCTAATAGTATTGCCATTAATTAATTTATATAATTTAGGGATTATTCCATTTAGCTTTAAGCCTATGTAGTTTAATTTATTTTTTCTTAATTGACGTTAACTAAATTGATTTTTTCTATTCTAAATTTATATTAGCTTTATTTTCACCAACCTGAATTACTTCAGGTATTTTTTTCTAATCTAAACTTATTTATATGAAAAATAAGATTTAATAAGTTGAATAGAACACACGGACATAATTACGAATTCTAAAATGGAAAAAAAGAGTTAAAGGTACAATTGAATAATAGTTGAAGATAGATACAAGTACAAGAGACCATGAGCCAAAATCTAAGACCTCCTACACAACACTAAAACACTCTGACTCTCTCTTATAAGCTGTGACAACTTTTTGTCAGTGTTTTTGACTCCTCTTTTCTCACACCCCCCATGAGTGACCAGTCCATAAATATGATCTTATATAGATATAGGCATATAGCCTCTATACTCTATACTTCATTTTATATATTGGGTACTTTACTTGCCTCTATTTGTTCTTACATTATGTCATATACTCAATTACTTATATTCTAAATTTGTCATCTACTAATCCTAATCTTAATTTTGTCCCTACATCTTTTATCTTAAATTACTTGTTATATTTTCTTTTATATTATGTAATATTTACATAAATTTAGATTTTTCGTCCGTAACACTTATACTCAAATCAATATTTAAGAACACGTTTAAACGAGCTAAATCTATACTATCAAAAGAATATAGGACTAAGGGCCTATTTACTTTAACTGAAAACAGGTGAATTGAAAGTTTTTTTATGAAGAATTAATAAATAGCAAAATAGAAGAAGAACTGAACTAAACGGATCTAACTGAACTAATTTTAAGCCGAAGTAAACGAGCTTTAAGAAGTATATCCGTTAGCGATTACTTAATCATGCCAATAATGCATGCCGTATCACATGAAAAATTTTGTTTGTTTATTTCCTTTTCCTAACTTTTGAATGCTAAACTAAACTTTTTTAGATGTCTGGTATCAAAAACACAAGAAAATGCATAGTAGTAGAAACAGAACAAACAACCCACCAACAGAAAAAATAGAAAAGAAAACTCTTCCTCGAGCCCCTTACCATACACCACCCTAACTAAGCTTTGATTCTTCACTGTTTTCTCTCTCATCCCCCTATTCTCTCTCCTCCTCTTCTTCTTTCTCTCTCTTCACTTTTAGCACAGAAGAAAAACAAAAAAAATAACAGCAAAACTTCAAGAGTTTGATTCCTCTGTTTTCATGTTTATGTAAAGCTTTCTTCTTTTAAAAAAAAGCAGAGATTCTGTAAAACCCCATTGTTAATCTTCCAAAATTAACACAAAAATAATGAGTTTTTGGAGAACTTTTTCCAAATTTAGTTTGCTTCACTTAAACCCCAGTTGAGAGTGAAGACAAAAAGAGCTAAAAAAAAACTCCATTTTTAGAAGAACCTTAGAAAACCCTAAAGCTTAAAGCTACCATCTTTTTGTTATTTTCATGGTAAAGAAGAAGAAAAAACAGTACTTAACTTAAACAAACAAAAAAAAAAATGCTGCACATTCTTCCAAAATTCCACCTTTAATTTCCTTTCCTAATATTCTCCTTCTTTTAAACCCTTTACAAATTTTAATTTTTTTTTTTTTTACTTCAAAGTTTTGTTTCATTTATCATTACAACTTTAATTTAATTAAAATCCGTAATTACAAAGAAAAAAAATGGGGTGTGTGGCATCAAGGTTAGAGGAAGAAGAAGAAGTAGTATCAATTTGTAGAGAGAGAAAGAAGCTAATGAAGTTAGCAGTAGAGAGAAGGTATGCATTAGCAGATGCACATTGTAAGTATTGTCATTCATTATATGCAGTTTCAGCTGCAATTAAGTTGTTTGTTGCAAGACATTCAACACCTTCTTCACCCTTTTTAATAACTTTTCCACCTCCAAACTGTACTGATTCTCATGACCCATCTCAAAAATCTGATAAAGTTATTACTAATCCTATGTTTCTTCAACAAAACCCTTGTCAATCTACTACTAATACTCAAGAACCACTCCCCTGTTGTGAATCCCCTGTTTCTCCTTCATCTTCTACCTCCTCCGAAGACGACGGGAGTAGGAATGGAAATGGAAATGGAAATGGAAATGCTGGTTCAACGGAACAGCTGCTGCCGCGGCAGGAGTATGAGTGTTATTACAATATGCCAATGTCAATGCAAGTGCCAATGCCAATGCCACCACCAATGCCTTCCCCTCAAAGGGAGTATGGTGGGTGGGATTTCTTTAACCCATTTTACGGTGTTCGGAATGATGTGGTTGGTGCTGGTGCTGGTGGTGTAGATTGTGGTGGGGGGTTTCAGCGGCACGCCGAGGATGAGTTGAAGGCAGTTAGGGAGGAGGAAGGGATACCTGAATTGGAAGAGGAGGAAGTAGTGGAAAGGAAAAAGGCACTAGGAAAGAAGGTTGTGAATAATGCTGTGGAGCATAATGATGGATTTTGTGGCGGTAACGGCGTGGCGGGAGGTGGTGAGGTTGATGTAGTAAAGGGAATGGATAATGAGAATTTGAAGGAAGGTGAAAAGGGGTTGACTGTAATTGATACTCCTGTTGGAGGGAGGGAATTGTTGGATGCATTGAGAGATATTGAGGATCATTTTATTAGGGCTTATGATTCTAGTAAAGAGGTTTCTAAGATGCTTGAAGCTAATAAAATGCATATGCAATCTAACCTTGATGAAATCAAAGGTGAAATTTTCTTGATGTCTTTCAGTCTTTTGTTGTATGATTTCGAACTTGTTTGCATTTTTTTTTTTTTTTGGGATTAATATTATAACATGGTATCATGGTTTGTAATAATGTATTGAATCTTATTTTCTAGTTTTCTCAAGTTCTTTTGTTGAATGAGGTTGAAAATTAGGTGTGATAGTTAGTCTCAATAAGAAATATGAAGCATTTGATCATAAACTAATTAAAGCAATGTTCCTATTCTTCATGGGGTAAAAATTTACTGTAATCTGAACTTCTGAAGTAGTGCAGCATAATAAGGATGCGGTCAGTAGAAAATGTGAAGTTTTTTTCTGACCTCATTTCTGAATTTGCAATGCAGAAAACTCAACAAAACTGATCCAAGCAATTACATTTCACCGATCCAATACATCACGTTCTTCGTCCTGTAAGAGTTTAGTGGCATCAAGCTCCAAGAACTCCACCTCATGGACGGAGTATAAGAACGATCTTTTCGATGATTATGGTGGCATGTCAGCTGGAAGCCATTCACTGACCTTAGGAAGACTCTATGCTTGGGAAAAGAAGCTCTATGAAGAGGTTAAGGTAAAGAACTTATCCTCCTATGATAAGCATCTTAAAGGATTTACTGTTTTGATCGCTTTATAGGATTTTGGTGGTTGAAGTAAGCAGGAGGATGTAAAGTAAATTTCTTAAATTTGTTGCAATTTGTTTTGGGTCTGTATTTCATAGGCTGGAGATGATATAAGAAAGCTGTATGAAAGAAAATGTGCAAATTTGAAAAACAAGGATGTAAAAGGGGACGACACATTATCTGTAGACAAGACGAGAGCATCAGTAAAAGATCTCTACTCTCGAATTTTGGTTGCCATTCGACGAGCTGAGTCAATCTCTGAGCAAATCCAGAAACTTGCAGATGAAGAATTGCATCCACAGATCAATGAGTTGCTGCAAGGGTAAGAACTCTCTACTAATCTCCTAAAAAACCACTGCATTTGTTCGTCGATTTCTCAACTCTTTGCTCATGTTTTCTGTTGTTGCTATGCAGTTTGTCACAGTCCTGGAAGATAATGATGGAGTCCCATGAAACCCAGAACCACATAATATACGAAGTTAAGACTTTTGATTGCCCAACATACGGAAAATTTTGCAATAACTCACACCGGCTTGCTACTCTTCAACTTGAGGCTGAGATTCACAACTGGCGGGAATGCTTTACAGAGTATGTTGCAGCACAGAGAACTTATGTTGAGACTCTTCATAATTGGTTATCTAAGTTCATTGTCCCAGAAGTTGAATATGGGTCTAAATCAAAGAATTTCAAACCACCACCATACTGGGCTAAAGGCCCCCCTTTGTACACGATTTGTCGTGATTGGCTAACTACCATGGGAAATTTGCCTGACAAGGCTGTTTCTGTGGCAATGAAAAGTTTTGTGAGGGATATTAAGGCGTTGTGGGTTCAACAAGGCGAGGAACAAGAGCAAAAGAGGAAAGTTGATAAAATGGCTAAAATATTGGAGAAGAAGATGATTGCATATCAGAAAGTGGAGGGGAGGGTACACGAGGTTACAACTACTAAGCTTTTAGAATATAAACCTTCAGAAATGGATACTTCACAGGGTCAGGATGATGATACCAGCGAACAGCATCATCAAGTCGACTATTTGTTAGAAAAGAAGGATGCCCTTGATAATTTCAGACGACGCTTGGAGTTTGAGAAGGAGAAACATCAAAACTACATGGAAGAAACTCAGAGAATTACATTGAACGGATTCCAAACTGGATTCTCTTTAATTTTTGATTCCATGGTGCAATTCTCAAAAGCCTCACTAAAAATGTATAATGATTTGGTGAGCGATAGGCAAAATTTGGAGCAGGATGAGAAACAAGCAAGTTTACAGCAAGGTTCCTGTGTCAATGAGCACCAATAGTTGAAAAAAAGAGCTGAGGGTGCTGTTGAGTGAAAAGGGCCTTGAGTAATTTTTATCAATCAAGGATTCTAGAGTTAGTTTGTACATTAGACCTGCTGCCGAAGCAGCTCGCTGAGGCGAAGGTTTAGAGTGATTCTTAGTTGTTTGCCGTAGGATTGTTATATTTTAAATTGGGAGGTGCAGATGATTGCCCACAATTTTGTTGTAACCGAAGAATTCCTGATGCATCACATATCTTTCTCGGGTTTAGAGATCTTAGGTGGTGATGGAGGTGGGTGGTTGTGGTGCCAGGAATTTTAAGGTGGGCATTTTTCATTCTTGGTATGTTGTATGTAGTACATCTTGGTGTTTCAGTACAAATTGTCACTTGATCAACTCTAAATAGATCATGCAAAACCAAAACCACAAATTGTGGACGGTTTATGTACTGAGTTTTGGTTTATGGCATCAAAGTGCAACTATCAAACACTTACCAAGTATCAACAATTCAACATATCCTAGCCAAACAAATGACATCTTACTACTGATATGTAGTTAGCAGACTAGCATGTCAGTAGTCGAGTTAAACAACCTAGCTTAGTCCACCAGTGTAGATGGGTGATGGTTTCCACGGAAATTTACCTTAGCTCTTTAAAAACACCGGATCCTCCAACCCTAGATTTTGTAGACATTATTCATGACAACCAAGGAAAATTTATGTGGATGACCGCATGAAATAATTATTTTTTTTTGTTCATGTAGCCAACCATAATTTTTGGGATTAAGGCTCTAATTGATTGATTGATATTCATGACAACCAAAGACCATGACTAATTAATTTTGTCTAACCCAACCTACCAGCTATCTCTATTTCATGTGAAAAAAAAAATCGACCGGCATAGTTCTCGGTCATCGTTGGCTACAAGAGTTTTGACTTCTCATATGAAGGCTCAGGATCCAAAAGGAGAGAAAAACAGATCTTTTCTTCTCCAGGACCATATGGTCAATGCTCTATTACATCTGAAAGTATTTCAAGTTCCAAAAACAAAGGAGGGTGTGGTATAAAGAATCAAAAGACTCAAAACAAAGCAACAAAACCAAGTTAAAGCACTCCTTTATTAACTGGTGGACAATATTAAGACTTTTACTTCACCCAAAGTTTCAGAGATTGTGGAAAACAGAAGAAGATTGAGGTTGGTCATGGCAAATGTAATTTCCTAGGGAGAAGAGAGTCAAAGTTCACATGACTAAGTTGGGTAACCAAGAAATGTTTTTCATCATACCATAATTATTAATTACTCCTCTACAATACAAACAACATTTGCAACAAAACAGCTATCCCAAAGCACTTGAAACATCATGGACTTCCAATTAAGATGTTTTTGGTAATCCCTTGTTTTTTCCCTACTAATTGAGATTGTTATTGGGTTTGGGAGTTAAAGACAGCGGGAATCAATTCCGCAAAGTTTAATCTCAAGCATGCCGTAAATGACCATGGAAATGTTACAAAAAGCGTCAGTGACCACAAAAACTTACTTCACAACAGAAATACAGAATGACTTTATAAGTTATAACTCATGACAGACTTTCAAGCATAAACAATAAACATGCAGATTTCATTTAGAATTGCAAAGTAGTATTAACTACAGGTAAATAAAATTTCTGCTATATTTCATTTGTACATAGCGGGAGCTACACATCCTAAAAATGGCAGGATATGATCAAGCAAAAAGGAAAAAACTACAAGTCTGTATTTTTTACTGAAGGACATAATTACAACTTTGTTAGAGCCTACCTAAGATAAAGAGAGACCAAAAACTGAGAGAGGATGATAAATTCACCAACAACTGCTGCCGGAGAGTGCAGACCAAGAAATGGAACAATGTCTACCTGCAGCCAGTTTTCAACAGCTGAACCAACTACTGCCCCAGCAACAAGTCCACCGGCAGTTATCAGAGTTGCTTTTCCTGCAAACACAAACTCCTGATTAAATTCGCAATATCCATCCATGAAACGAGTAAGTATTACTAAGGCACTGATTAATACCATGTAGCAATGTGGTTAATGATTCCGAGATACATGGGATAGAGTAGTCATCTTATATCAATATAATCATCTACTTGCATAGCTTTCAGGAAATTAATAGGGGGAGAAATGTCCGTAGTGCTATGAACCTAGGCTTAACATTTGATTTCTAACGATAGCTTAGACAAACCAACATATATTCCCAGTTTGTTTTCCAACTAGTCAAACAAATGAAATTATCCATATATACTCCATTACAAATGCTTTGGAAACAACCAAACAACACATTAGTAAGTGGGTTCAACAGGAAAGATGAAGGCCACTCTGCCACAGGTATCCAACATCAGCAACATCAAGGTCCAAATTTCTGTCTTTCTATCATACTATATTTATAAACATCAACAAAATTCTTCCTGATGCTATTGGGATTCTAGAATAAGAATTCATAGCATCCCAACAACTACAGCCTCATAGAAACGAGCAGTAAGAAAGAATCCAATTGACATGAGATGACAAACCATTAGCAAATAATGCAAAAAAAAAACATATGGAACTCTGTTTTCACTATCAGGTACAAACAGATCAATAATAAAAAGAATATGCCCAATTTTTTAATGAATTCGGAGTATATTCAAATTCCAATTCCTTTGTGTTACCGACAAGTCAATTAGCTAAGAATGAAGGGAAAAATATAAGAATTGCAGTGTGGCATACCTAGCTTCACATTCTTTTTGGTCATAAAGTATAGAGATGCTCCGAAACTTGTTGCTAGGATAAATCCGGGCACATCAGCCCCAGACACTACTCCTGCAGATGAAGATGTTCCATTAATATAAGTCAACACCATCATTGCACCGTAAACACCAGCTTGAATTCCCAAATCTGAAGCAGGAGGTTTTTCGACTACAACAGGAGAACTCTTCATTGATGACTGCAGCCATTGAGGCATAGTTCCCATTCCAGGAGAGCTCACAGGTTTGACATCAGCAAAGCGAACACTATTGTTCACAACTTTTCCAGCTCGACGCTGAGTTAAGCTCTGCATGAGCAGCATATCATATGCAGCTTCTACCTGAAAATGGATGAATAGATAATCTCAATGGACAATTAAAAACATTTGAAAATAAGGCATTTAAAGCAGCTCAGTCATAACTCACAAGTCATTTGCCTTTCGAAGATCATTTTACAAAAAACAGTTCAAATCAGTTTGGACAAAAGGACTACCATATTCATTACACAATTATAAAGTAAGTTATGATAAGGGTTATTCAGGAGGAAGGATTAAAAATATCTAAGAGAAGCAATGTACAAGGAAACTAGATTATGGTTTTACTATTGCGGTACCGAGAAACTGTCCCTCACAGCCCCACTAGACGACTAATAAAGATTTCATCATCTCTTTCATAATCATTATCCAATACTTTGCAACTTGTTTAACAACCTTCCATTAACTAAATCTTCAAGTTAAAGCAAAAAGTAGTAACATATTGCATCTTAGTATCCTAATTCCTTGCTACCTAACTAGCAGCTACAACAAACTTAATTCGATAATGTCGGAAAAGCCACACTCCCACACTTGGTTAACCTTTCGAGTACGACAATGAAAACAAAGACCACAATTCAAACACTAAATGTACTTCCTCATCTGATCAGCTTAAGACAAATTTAACACACTTCATTAGCATTTTAACACTAAATTGAGAATGATCCAACAACAATTCAAAGACCATTGCTCATTTTAAGAAATGGCAAAATCACCAACTACCACTAAATTCCAAGCTCCAAACACTCTCATCTTAGACATTATTAATGCTATCCACTAATAACTACAATCTTAGCCTAATTCCCAAATTCATAATCAAATTAACAATCAAATTATAACCACAATTATGAGTTAACAACCAACCAACCACAAAATTAAAAAATAATCACAATAACACACTAATGAAAAAGATTAAAACTTTAGTTCAATCAAATCAAATTTAAGTCTCTAATACATGAATCAAAAGAATCAACCTCAATTGAAGGTGCAAATTAAAATATGATAATTGTTAAATCAATTAAAAAACACAATTAAAACTCATCTTCATCTTAATTCTTAAACCCCAGAAAACCAAATCATTGAAAATCAAAACACCCACAAAACAAAACAAAAATTCCACCAAAAAAAACATAAAAATTATAGCAAAAGGTGCTCAAAAATTTACACTTAAAAGGAAACCTGAGCAACAGTTTCAGGGTCATCGGTACAAGAACTCAAGATTGTGTTTTTGGCACGCAAAATCTCATCAAATGAAGCTCCTTCTGAAACACCCAAAAGCTTCAAAGCATTCTCCACTGACATCTCAAACGGAGCAGAGTCGTCGGCCCGAGACCCGGCCCGAACTATGGTGGAAGGTGGGAAACTCCGCCTAGAAGGCATAGAAACGGCCCAAGAGCGTGTGGGACAACCGGGTTGGACACAGGCCCGGTGAAAGCCCGGGCTTGTGGGCCTAACAGAGAGAGAAGCTGCCATTTTTGTAGTTGATGGGTTATTTTATTTTAAGCCAGATATATTATGTGAGGATATAAATAAAAATATTTTAATTGATTTTTGTTGGGGTTGTAGAATTTGTGTGAAATTCAGCAATTTTGATGTTGATTTGATAGAAGACAATGTTGGATTTTTAATTTAATTTTGGAAATATTTTTAAAGTAATTTGTTTGGTTGAGTGTTGTAAGAGAATTGTGGGAAATTAGTTTGAGTAATATGTGAGTGAGAAGGAAGAGAAGGGTGATTTGTTTGAGGTGATTTATTTATGGACCATCAAATGAAAAAGATGTTTTTTTTTTCTTCCCCTTTTTTAAATAAAAATTATAAATCAAAATTTGTTTGAAATAGGATAAATAATGAAATAAATTATTATTATTTTCCATATATATATATATATATATATATATGTGAATAGAAAGAATCCAAGTTGCTTGTATGAAGCCTGCCTAGGAAATTACTATATGAGGACAAATGTTGCTTTGAAGGGAAGGTTAGTATATCCCCAATTGCAATTATACCAAACATCAATCATTTAAGTGTATTAATTATATAAGTCTACCTACTATTCTTAATTGATCAATAATTTACCCCGTTCATTACCGGGTTATGAATAAGGGTCCGAATAAATTTCAGAAATACAAACTTGCAATTTTGTTGTTTATAACAATTGGAGGAGTTGTAGCTCGATTCTTATGGTGCATGAAATGATACAAATAATTTGAAATAGAAAAAATTAATAAGTTTTCCAAGGACGTTGGATACACATGTTAAAAGTAAAAATATTAATTTTTATTAAACATTAATTACATCGAGTGCATGTATGATTTTAGATTGAATTTCCAAATTCATTTTAATATATTTTAATGCTTATCTAATCCCAAAAGCGTTTATTAGCAAGATCCTTTAAAATATGACATATTTGTTAGATGGTACAATGATAGTTGGATAGTCTAATTTAATATTACTCATGTACTTGTATCATATAGCCTCCAAAATGGAGCAACTAGGGTTTTAGTAATGATTCTCATTGTTTCATTAAAATTTACTCATTTAGTTTTCCAAGATCATCAATTCAGTTTTTTTTTATTATTGTCTTATTGACACATGTAATTATGTAGGGTCTATTCATCTCAGTTTATTTTTACTTATCTAAACATATCTTCTTTATCTGAAGTTATTAGTACTTATATTAAGTTATTTGAAATTACTAGTTATTATTGATACTTATTTTGTGCTAGTTAAACATTAACCACCGAAATATGTTTTAATTTGTTGAATAAAATTAGTGTGTTACTAAAGCCATAAAACCTTAACCATTAAATTAAGTGAAGTAGTAGCATATTGCCTAAGTAGTAAATTATGCGGTTAAAAATTTAGCTTTACAATGTGGGGCAGTTAGCTAATCATTAATGGTGAAGATTGAAGGAGAGCCACATCAGAAACTTAACTAATTGTCATTTATAAGTCATAACCATAGAACACAACAGTAACTGTGATTTGTGACAGTTGAAAACAAGTGAAACTTATATTGATCAAACTTTTCTAAAGAAGAAAAAAAATGTTATCTTGCTTAAAGATCACACCTTTTTTACCATCAAACACAAATTATAGATTTAATACAAGTACAAAATTCTGCTGCAGAGCTGAAAATTCCCCAAATGCAAGCTCACAACCAAAAGAAAGCAAAAAGAGAGTTCTTGTTGTTGGGTCTGGTTGGGCTGGCCTTGGTGCTGCCCATCATCTCATCAAACAGGTTTTTCTGTTAGTTTTGTTGTTGTTGTTATTGCTACTGCTGCCACAGCTGCAGCCTGCAGCTGTTGTTGCTGCTGCTGTCGCGGCTGCAGCTGCAGCTGTTGTTGTTTAATGTTTTGTGGTTTGAGTTTGATGGATTGTTTTGAATTGTGGGTAATTGATGATCCAGGGATATGATGTAACTGTTCTAGAAGGGGCTCTAGATTCTGGGTCATCTACCTACAGTCCTGATGAAGTTGGCATTCAAGGTATGGCATATCTGATATCTGGTACTGCTAGTACAAGCTTAATAATTACTGTACTTAATTTTTATGCTAAGAAATTTGCCTGACAAATGGTGCTAATGATCATGAATGATATCAAATTTTGTAAGTTCACAATTGATTGATCATTATCATCAATGCTTACCTATTAGGGAGCTGAAATGTTGAAATGCTGTAAACATCTGGTATAAGATCACAATAATTTAGGAAGAACAACTATATGATTGATAATGATACTTTCATTTCCCATGGAAACTGTCTGAGTTTATAGCGTTCTGCTCGCTGTCAATGTTCTTAGATGAGTTATGTTGACTTCTAAATTTATTGAGTACTTGAGATTGAGTTTGGTTTAACTATCTATCCCGTATGAATCTGTTACATAATACTTCTCGAGCCTAGAGTGTCGTTGATTTCAGGTTTCTGGTACCCCTACCGCAATATATTTAGCCTGGTGGACGAGCTTGATATCAAGCCATTCACAAATTGGATCAAATCTGCACAATATTCTGAGGATGGCTTGGAGGTACTAATCACTACTATACTTTTGATGTATTATATGGAGTACTACGAGTAAAATCTAGATGAGCAAGTTTTATAACATATGAACCATAAGCAAGGTGTAGAATGTAGATGCAAAGCATTTTGTTTGGGACGAATAGGAAATTTAAACCAATTAACCTGATAAAATTATAATACTCTTTGCTGCTTCAGTCATGAATGTGATAATGTTTTTTGAATTTTTTATCGCACTTGGAATGTCCTCAGGTGGAATTTCCTGTCTTCCAAGACACCACTCAACTCCCAACTCCATTGGGACCTCTAACACAGACTCAAGTATGCTCCAAAGCCGTTGCTATCACTAAATTGTTGAGCAAATAAGGTTTGTAATGAAATTATGGTGGGCAATGATAAAATGTTAACATGATATCTGCAGTTCACTCGGTTACCTCCTGTGGACCTTTTGACATCACTTCCTCTAATGGCTGCAGGTAGACTATCTTACACTTTTGATGTATAATGTTGTTTCAACTTCTAAATGATGTTTCTGTTTCCAAATTCTAGTGAGGTCTGAATTTTCTTCTTTTGGTTTTTCTATCTGATTTTCAGACGGGTGTATATATAGTAGTCGTTTCTTTTGATATCTCAATGCATGTTACATTTTATGCAGTGGTAGATTTTGACAACACTGATCTAGCATGGAAAAAGTATGATCCAAGTAAGAACACTGTTTGTACTCCAATACTTGTATGCATTGCATATTTGCAATATGTTCTTTAAGTCTTTAAACTTGGGCGTTTCTTTTTTCAACTCAGTTACTGCAAGAGAACTTCTAAGACAGTTTGGATGCGCAGAGAAGCTGTACCAAAATGTTATTGATCCGCTGCTTGAAGCACGTCTATATTCACCACCTGAGCAAATCAGTGCAGCTGCCACTCTCTCTGTGCTCAGTTATTATGTCGTCTCCCATCAGGTTTGATGCCTTAATATAAGAACAAATGTTTTGACATCTGAAATCATGTTTATTTTAAAGATGTTGTTTTTTCCCACTTCTTATTATTGAAGCTCGACATACTTTCTTGGTTTGTGCATGTCACTGAATTCTTTACTGTAATGGACAGAAAAATTTTGATTTGTTATTGTGTCGCGGAAGTGCAAGGGAAAGAATTTTTGAGCCATGGAGGGACTTTTTGAAAAGCAAGGGCTGTGAGTTTCGTAGAAGTAGAGGAATTACAGATTTTCTCTATAATGAAGAAACAGGTTGCATTACAGAAGTACTTGGTGGGAATGCCAGAATGAAGGCTGATGCAGTGATCATGGCTGTGGGTATCTCTACCCTTCAGGAAATTATACAACGAAGGTGTTATTTCCTTCCATTATCTATATAACTGTGAATTGTGATTTGATAAATGACCTGAATGTGAGGTGGGGGAAATTATTCGCAAATGATTTCAATGTTAAAAGTTTAGAATACCAAATTCTTGCATTTCATTAAGCGAATAGGATATTTTTCTGCATTCCGTGCTGTCTATTGAATTTAAATGTTGCTGAAACTGTTATTAAATTGATGAACCAGTCGAATGAAAAGAAGAATGTGAATACTTAATAGCATGCTCAAATGCTGAATTTTTTTTTTTTCTTGGTTAGAATCATGATATATATCATTTTGCTTCATTTAGAATCTGTTTGCAAAGTTTTGCAACATATTCACTTCACTGGTTTCCTTCTTCTGTGTAGTTCAGCATTGTGTGCGAGGGAAGAGTTCCAGAAAGTTATGAAGTTGGCTTGCGTTGATGTGCTTTCTGTTAAGCTTCTTCTTGATCGAAAGGTGATAGCAACAATAATTCTGTTTCAAACCTTTTGTTATCTTCATTATACAGCTTTCTCCATTCATATTTTACATGATCGTTTATGCATCACAAATTAAGTTGCTACATATTGAAATTTTCCGTGTCATCCAAGATTATGCCTAAAGGTTGATATTTTCCATATTTCAGCCTATTCAGGCCACATCTATTGTATTCCTACAGGATTTTTACTTGAATCACATGACTGATTTCTTTTGCCAACATTCTATCAGATTAAAATTCCAACAGCGTGCAATGTCTGCTCAGGATTTGATGCGTTAAGTGGGTGGACTTTCTTCGACTTGAACTCTATCTATGAAGAGCATGAAAATGATGAAACAACAGCCGTACAAGCCAACTTTGTAAGTACTCTGTACTCCCTACACACTGCAATATCCACATGAATCTTCAAAGGTTTTATCTTGCAATATGCAGATTTTATAGCTTAGATGCTGACTGCTGAGTTATGATAAAACTTGTTGCAGTATCATGCAAGTGCATTGTTTCCCTTGACCGATGAGCAAATCTCTGAAAAAGCCATGTCTTACATTTCAAAGTGCATCAAAGCACTTGGAGACGCTCAGATTGTAGACAAAGAGATAACACGGTTTCCAAAGTCCTTCACTCACTTCTTTCCAGGTCAGTTCACGAGCCAAATCTCAGTAAAAAAAAATAAAAAAAAAATTCCCCTGTATTTGCATAATTTGTCTCAAAGTAGTTGCCCTCTGTGTTAAGCATTTCTCACTATTCAACAAATTATCCCAAAAAAGGTTTTAACAGCTGAATTAAGGCAGAGGGTGTGTTTTAACAAAAGTTAATGTTCATGAGTCATGACTTCGTGCCAAGCCATTCTTGCAATGACTAACAATCGGAATTTTCTACTCTTATCGAACAAAAGGGTCTTATAAATACTCAATGCGCGGAACAACTTCTTTCCCAAACTTATTCATGGCTGGAGATTGGATAGTAACCAGACATGGTTCGTGGTCACAGGTAAGTTTAATGTTTTTCTTCAAATCATCTACTTATGAGTAAGCACAAAGCAAAAGGCACATCATTTGTGTTTTTGCAGGAGAAATCCTATGTTACAGGACTTGAAGCTGCAAACAGGGTGGTGGATTATCTTGAAGAAGGAAGTTTTGCGAAAATAATTCCTGTTGAGCAGGACGAGCCCCATATCGAAGCACTTCGTAACCTTAACAGAAACTTTAATGAGATTAGAGCTCAGCTTCCTTGGTCAAGCTATTTCCTTCAGTGATTAGATGATTCACACCTTACCTGTTTATAAATGTTCTGACATATTACTTACACCATACTCCTGATACAAAGGATTAAGTGTAAATGATGTAACCAGGTTATGAAAATAATTTCATTCCAAACATTTCAGCCATTAAAATGTAATACATGCTATCGTTGCAGTTTAGTGTTCTCGCTCTAAATCTGCTGTCAAACCAGCTTCAGGAGTGCAGTTCAGAACTCATGAAACCTCTTGTTTTAGGAGGGTAGATCGTGAAGATAAAGCCAATGTGATCCTCACTGAATCGATTAAAGAAGAAATGTGATCCCATTAGAGAAAATTAAAGGGCAGGGAAGTTGGGAACTGAATGAAGCTTGGCAGGGATTCACCTGAATAACAAGATTGTAAAATCGGATTCATTTTTTGCAAATATGTTTGGTTGACCCTTGTTTTTGCAAATCATCATGAGAAAAAAACATAGAAAATGCCTGAAAAAAGTATTGCACTATCAATTTATCATGATATATCCTCCGTCCTCTAATAGTCGGGCATCTTGTAGAAAAATGTCAGGCAAAGAAAGGGCTTTGGAGAGAAACTAAGGCAATCTTTTCAAGAGAAATATGAATTTTGAAGGAGAAACGACCTGCCCTGACCCTAAAAGGGGAGGACTCAGAGAAACCAGGACTCCCTTTGAAAAACTTGTTTCTTGCTGCAAACTTGTTTCTTTCCGCAAACTTGTATCTTAATGTAGACTGACTACTAGAGCCAGGAGAGAGGAGAGCTCACCCTAAAACTAACTTGTCTAACAAGATTGCTAATGAAGCCAGCCAATTACGTAGATAAGAGATGAGAAAAACAGAATGGCGGCCCTTCTCATCCAGAGGATATCATACTATCGTCACAGAACAATCGACCGTGTGAGGACCTTCTGTTAGTTACGCCCTGAAACCCTCTTTAAGTGTTGGTTCTATATCTTGATCCTGCCTTGACGTTTATCCTAGCTTAGTAGCTTACTCTTATAGCCCACCCAAAAACATAAACTCTTCTAAGTAACATTTTATAAAGAGCAATTCAGAGCAAAGATCCTCATTCAACATAAAACAAGGAAACACGTGTTTAACAAAAAGAAATGATGAATTAATATTTACCAAAAGGAGAAAAAATACAGAATCATATTACAATTCACTTTCATCCAGCTTTTGATGTTCTTACAACAGTAGGCAAAACAACTTTACTAAGATCAGCAGGGTATGGAGTCCACAACCCAAACCCACCTCTACTTTCTTTCAATGCGCTATCTTTCTTGAACTCACTCAAAGACTTAACCCACTCTACCTTTGAAGAATGTTCTCGAGTGTGTGGATGCAAGATAAAAAGTGAGTTATACTCACAGTTGGGAAACATGTATAACTTGAACTGACCTTTCAGTCTGTAAATAACATAGCCAAAGCTCAACTGGTCTCTAGGTGTGAATAGATGAACCTCATTGAACCATAAGCAGCTAAATAAATTGTTCATAGGAGTATGCTCCCGGATGATAATTGCTCCTTCTGGCACATCTGCATTTAGTAAACACATATCAGATCGATGTCCAACAAGAGGTAGACAAATCCACTAACATAAAGCTAGATTTCACGTAAAACAGAATTTGATATATTGAGGTTCAGATTTTGCTATAGGAAGGAATCACAAAAACCAAGAAAGATGGAGCAAACTACTTCAAGGGTAAAATAGAAACCAAGAAAGAGGAAGAGAGCTCTTCAGAGGGGGGAAACTGAAGGGAAATATATTAGAACAGCGTTACTATTAGAATAAGGTGAATTTCTTCAACTATCTCAAATATAAATACACTTTCCTCGATCCAAAAGTGATAGTCATGTACACTAATTTGGCATGTTTGAGGAAATCAGTCATAAATAAAACAGGATTCTTTTTTTTGTCAGCTGACAGACTAAAGCGGTGAATCAAGCATAGGAGAGTGACAAACTGACAACCAGCATAACTGCATAAGGGTAATCTAATAAGCTCGTGGAAAATGCTTAATCACAAGATGTTTGGACAGTGTTATTACGAGGAGGGGATAGGTCTAGCTAAGTTTCTCTAATGAAATCAATTAAAACATACACAATGCTACGTACCTCATAATAGAATATTGTAAAAACTAAAAAGAATCACATAAAAGACATATGACAAAGAATTATGGCGTAGCTCTTACCACTTGGATTTCTTTTCAGTGGACTCCAAGGCTCCATGCCCTCATAACGGTAAATTTTCATTTGAAGATCAATTAGAGGTCGAGCATATCGCTTTCTACGCTTGTTAGCATCAGCTTCCTCATATACGTTACGATGATGCTTGTGCTGTGCAATAGAATATGTGTTCTTGCCACGCCACAGGTATCTGCAAATGACAAACAAATAAACAGCCTTGATTATCATCTGACCACACCATCTCCAACCTCAAACACTAAACAAGCATAGAACACGTGAACAAAAAAAGCGCAAAGCAACAAAAATAAACATATTCCTTTTTTTAAGGAGTTGCGATGAAACTTAATTTTTTTTTAAATGCATTGCGGATCACCTGTTGGGAAGAATTGATAGAATGACAGATATATCTGATAAAACATCACCATTAATTTTCAGGATTCTCAACCCAGATCATTATTGATGTGAAGTTGACATCATTATCATTCAGTTTATTTACAATTTATACAAAGTATCCAGCAATATGTTTTACTTGAGTTTAGCAGAGGATAAAGAGAGAGAGAAGACGCAAAAATGATATACCTCTCCAACATAGCTAGAGGATCAACTATCAGCTCCATTTTACCATCAATCCAGATGCTGTACTGTGCTTCTGGAAACATCCTGTGGACTAATATCTTTGGAACCTTCCCATTTCTCCTAGGTTCATCATATGGTTGATGCTGCAAAAGAACAAGACGCCAAATCCCCACCCAATGGCCCCCATCGCTGTCCACTTTTACAGAGACATTACTCTTGATGAAGTCAAAAGACTTTTCATCAACCACCATAAGAAAACAGAAGAGCTTTTCTGACCGAGCACTGATATTAGAAGGTTGATGTGGTGTATCGTATCCATCAAAGATGCCAGATGCAACTACAAACCTACATTTCTTGGCATACTCTATATCCTTTGGATCCATGTCACCACCACCATTACGCATAAAGCCGCAATGCACCTGAATACAAAGTGCAAACATGGAGGGGAATATGATTAAAGTTGGCACTGACAGCGGTACCAGCAATCAGCAAGGTTCAATAAGGACACAATGAACCCATTGTCGCATAACATGCCTTCCTATACATTCCAATCTCTTACACTCTTTAGAGTGATGATTCTAAAGCAATGCTATCGACCTAACAATGGGGTAATGGACCATTGAGGGGAATTTAAAAGTCAAATTTTCGTAACTCTTGAGACAAAACCTGCACTTTGTGTCATCTAAAAGACAAAGTGGATCTTAGACTCTACGCTTTATGCTCAGACTGTCTAGTTCTTTCAATAAACAAGATTCATCATAAATTTAAGCTAAACTAGAGATAGTTGATTGAAACTGGAGCTAATTAAGTTCTTTTCAAAATTCAGAGGTAAGAGGGTAAGAAACTGTTTTCAGGAACTAGATTTTTACCATCAGAAGATATATATATACGAAGTATGTTAGATTTAGTCAAGAGTGGCTAGCTTTTCACTAACTTTGGTAGCTGGCATGTCTGTTCTAACAAAGTCGAAAACTTTGATGGGTTGTTTCTAAACTTTCTACACACAAAGGCATAAAAGAATGACAAAAAAAGACATAATTTTGTAGCAAGACACTCATGAGATATAATGCAAAGATATCATTTTTCAGAACCATATGGAATGTCGTGAGTGTTAATGACTGTGTAAAAGAAATGAAAAGCTAAAAGATGCAGATTCTTCTCAAGATAAGGAAAAATATATATACAGCATAAGAATGTAAAAAAACATATAATCGAACAAGCTCACCTTCATTGATGGCTTTAATTTAAAACTATCCTCGCGCTGTACCCAGCTTATATTCCCTCCAAATAAAGGGGTTGGATTTGATAAGTTGTCAAATTCTTCATCCTCCATAATATACGTTAGATTTTGCAAAATTGTTTCAGGTGTCTTCTCCTTTGGTATAACGATTGCATTAGGATCATCAAGCACAGGAACAGAACATCCTAATAGCAGAAGAGCATGTCAATTAAGTTGATCGCATATAAAAAAGAACTCTATTATAAAAAAAATGGTTAGGAACTTACTATGTGGTGACCTTGGAACAAATCCCATTGAATCTAACATTATAAATACTTTGCCCTCTTTATTACAAATAGCTGCACTTTAAACAAAAAAGGGATCAGGAGACATTTTTAAAAAAAATCAGGAAAGCATATTCATGGAGCTACCGAGGAAGTGCCAAAACGTGCAATGCTAAGCAAAATTGTTTGGAGCGTGCAATGCTAAGCAATGCTAAACAAACATGTCAAAATTAAACATAAAATCCTACCACCTCACCCTATTATAAACAAAAGAAAAACAAGGGTCATAAATAATGTTTTCGGTTCCCAGAAAACAGGGTCCCCAAAATAATAAGGATGTGTGATTAAGCTCAATTAGATGCCCTCACTTGAGCTGATTAACAGGGAGAGTATGAGAATGTCCTACCACCTATGGAAAGAATGCTAAGGAGTACTGTTTACTGAATTCATGCCACATCCTTAATTACAAGGGGTTGCCGGTGGCACAATGCATGTGACATTAATTTCTAAAAACAGATCAAGCATCAACGACTCATCCTAGATCATGCAACATTTCCATAATTACATTACAGAGTAGAGACTGTAGACAAGTACAAGAAAAGTCTTCCAATCACTAGATGAAGTTTTTACCCTACTCATTTTTGAGGTCTTTACACTCCAATGAGCGCCCCATGTTCAAATTAATGGTCTTAGATCAGTTAGATAGAGAAAAGGACATGAATCAGTTCATATGATCATTAAGCTAGTCATTGCTTAATCGCGTTTACACAGTTGGATCACTACATTTCCTTCAATTCTAAGTGCCATATGAAGAAAAGACAAAGTCGTATCTCATTCTCAGCAATGAACATGAAAAAGAAACTCAAAACATTTAGATGATACCTGAAAAGAAAGCAACCGAAGATTGACACGACCATATATGAACTAACAGTACAGAAAGAATGAGCATCATCCAAACCATGCCCGCCACAAGAAACAACCGTATAAAGGCCTTTTTCCACAACATCCTTATTGAGTAGTCAGCCGAAAACCTCCCCGACAAGAAGAACCCCTCTTCAGGATCTGCACCAACAATCAAATTACTACCTTCTCTCCATAAATGAGAACCAAAACAGGTAAGAATCTTCACTATAACAGCAGTAAATTGCAAACATTACCCTTAATTCTCTGATTTAGAGCATTTGGTTCCGCCCTACGGTTCGGCCGCTGCGAAACTGACCGTTGTAAATTACCCTCCATTTTAATATCTCCTCAACTTCCAATCATTCCACCAGAAACCCCACCTCACAGGAATGACCCTAATTGCATCAAAGAACATAAAACACTCAAATACATTTTAAAATAAAAGCATATACATCAAAGATTTCAAGACAATATAGAAAATTATAAGGTAAATTACCCACTTCAAAACTAATCACTAATCACATTTTAAGTATAGGGTAATAACATTTTCAATATAAATTAATCAAATCAATAAATCTTGCATTATTTTAGATAAAGTAAGCAACTTTAGTGTTGAATACTGATAAATTTCCACCAATAAAACACCCATTTCAAAATAAAATCATATTATGAACATATAACATTTTGACATTGTTAAATATATGAAACATCAATCAAAAAAATCAAAATTGATAAATATCATGCAATCTTTATTGTTGTTCTAATCAAAAGCTAACAACTTTAATCAAATAAAAGAATACCCAACAATTTATTAATTGAATAAGTAAGTCACAAAAAAAACAAAGAAAGATTAAATCGAAGAACATAATTAAAGTAAACCTAAATTTAATTAACCAAGATGTGGAAATGGATAAAGGAGAGTGAAGAAGAAGGTACTTACAAGTTAGAGTAGAAGAATGAAAGCAATTAAATCTGATGAAGAAGAGTAGTTGAAGTTTGTGGGTTGATTTATGGGGTGTTTTATTTGATTTGAGTTTGTTGTTACAAGTGATTATGGATCCAAGAAGGGAACTACATGCAAATCGAGGTTATGAGTAGTTCTTCAAATTATATTTTTATGCATTTAAAGGATTTCATTAATTTTATTTTTGTAATAAAAAATGGGTAATTTATTTAGGATTTTGCTATTAATCGGCCCGGCGTCAGTTATGCATTAAATGATTTTATAGAATAGCAGTATTAATTCAGGAGCGCCTGTAATTAACTTTTGTCATTTATTTATGTAGATAATTAAATGGCTAAAAAATGGAGCGTGTGAGTGTGAGGAATAACTCATTTGAGTATTGCATCTAAAAAAACGAAAAAGTATGAAGAATCAAGAATTGTGAGATTAGATTTTTTTTTTCTTTAGTAACTCATAAGCCATAAGTGAGTGCAAAACTTTCCTCTTATATTAAAACAATTCATTTGTAATGAAGATAGACAAAAACTAGAGAAAGATAAACATTTTTGCTTAGGCTGAAACATAATCTTTACTGACTGGCAATTTTATAAAAGGTTGGTCATGAAATTTTGACAAACTTTAGTTTTAAAACCTCTACAAACACGGCTCGAACATGATGATTTGGACATTATCTTCGGCTAGGGATGGTCATGGGGCGGGTCTAGCTGGACCCAGACCTTGATTTTGGGGTATAGATCCAAATCCGCCCCAGATCCAATGGGTCTAAAAAATCTGGACCCTTATCCAGACCCTGTGGGTCTGGCGAATCTATAAAAGAGTCTAAGTTACATAGCAGTTATAGCAACAAAATTAAATCGTATTATTTTAATGAACTTATCTAGTGAATACAATTTCAAATCTTTGTACAATTTTGAGATAGATTAAATTAGTCTAAATTAAAATGAGTTCGAATAAATCAAATTAATTACATACGAGTTTAGATTAGTTACATACGAGGTCATATACGAGATAATTATATATTAATTATATTCAAGAACATTAAAGATTGTTTACTTGTTTGTTTTATGTTATATTATATTATATATATATTAAAAAAAGTTAATGGGTCCATGGGGCGGATCTGGGTCCAAATTGTTGAGATTCAGACCCAGACCCATTTAGTTAACCTTAGACCCAGATCCACCCCAGACCCACTAGATCTAAAAATGTTGGACCCAAGACCTTTATACATGGAGCGGATCCACATGGTGTAGGGCAGGTCCTAGACCCATGAGCATCCCTATCGTCGGCCTAAGATTTTCACTAATCTCGGCAAATAAGATTGCACTTTTTGCACTATGTTTGGAACCAACTTAATGATCAACTACATGAATATTAATCCCCTTTTTTACATTTTCAACCGTGGATTTACGAAATTGACTCCCGAGTACGTGGTTCAGTTTAAGCGTCGGTGTGAATTTTGTAGAAAATTCTCAAAGGGCAAAAACGACTTTTTAATACTGTCATTTCCAGAACTCCAGAAATTGAGTGGTTTTATCCGTTTATTATGCCTTAGCTCCAAATTCAAATTCAATTGTCAATTCACCTGCAAAAAAATCACAAAACCCTAATTTAATCTCTCAAAAATCAAGCCAATTCTCAACATTTCGTTATTCCAATTAATCTGTAATCATCAATCCAATTATTTACCCTTTACTTCGACAATTCAATTTTGCCCTAACTTATAATCACCATCCCCAAATTAACCCCATTTTTTGCCCTAATTTGATATAATTCAGAATCAATTTCTGCAAAATCGTGATTATAATGGAGAGAGAAGTGATAGAAGCAGAATTAGTATTACCAACCCACTTAAATTTTAAGAAATTACAAATGTATGAAAAATACCCAAAAGGTCAATCTAGAGGAAGGTACTGGAAGCATCTTAAGCAGATTCTTCAGGCTGAAAATTTCCAGAATTACCCTATTGATGAACCTAATTGTGAGTTTTAAACTTTAATTATGATTTCGATTTTTTTTTTTTTTAATGTTTTTTAGTGGAAAGTATTTTGTTAGGGTTTTATATTGAGTTTTGTTGTTTCTCAAATGGTTTTTTGTTGTGTTGCTTGGTTTGTGTGATTAATTTTGGGTCTGAAGTACTAGAATTTGATGATAATTTGTTTGTATGGTTAATGTAATAATGTAATTGTGTGTTTAATCTAGGTTAACACTTCATGGTTCATAGGAGTTATATAACTTTATGATCTATATTACGTTGACACCCTCATTTATTCAAGGAAACCGTGGGTGTCGTGTCCGACACAACACTGGGATACTTCATTTTAAACTAAAATCTTGGTCCCCTGTTCTTACAAAATGGCAGTGTCCGATAGTCGGGCACCTTTGATCCGTATCTGAGAAAAATAGATTGGGGAGCTTAGTTAATTGTTACTATCATTTGAAGAATTTGAACAATAGTGGATTTGTTAAGGTATTTATCTCCAAACAATTCGGCTGCTTTTGATGAAACTTATGTGACTGGGGTATTTTTTTTCACAGACGTCAATATTGAGTCACCTCCTTCAATGCATCCACCTAAGAGAATTTGTGATATCACAGGATATGAGGTGAGTCTTTGTTATTTAAGCTGAGGCGATTTCTTTTTTATATGCAATGAAACAATAGGTTATGTTAATAATTTACTCTCCTCTTGTTATACCTTCTGAAAATTGTGATTATATTTTTACATGAACGTTATACCAAGTCGTCTGACTTCCCTGAGTACATTATCTTTGTTTGCTTACAATTAAACTAGGCTTGATTTTAGACTTGGTGAGTTAGTTGTCAAAATCTTCACATTTTGTGCTTATAAAGACGCTGGAAATCCTGAGATGCCTGTTAATTAAACTTTAAGGTAGTCAAAATGTGCTTGCTCGTTAAAGGAAGCAAATGTGTATAATTGTTGAGTGAAGCTGTACATTTGGGGAACCTAACTTTGTGAAGAAATGAACTTCAAGTCTACCTAAAGGTTAAGGATTTTGGATGCAATCTTTGATCGCAAATATTAAGAAGATGATTGCAGATTTTATTGATCTTTGATAATGTATAGCTGAAGTCTTTCCAGCATATGAAGTCAATAAGGATCGTTTATAAACCCCATATATTTGGATGTTAATATTACTATATCAGTGCCAAACTTGCTTATGCATCTGCTGTTGACACATTAAACCTTGGGGCCATGCAAAATGGAACTCTGTTGAATAGTTTGGTTGATTGGTTCCCATGGGAGACTGGTATAGATAGACAGCTTTAAGCCTTGAATTTCATCTCGTCTTTTACCTGCACCCTTAGTATACTTTTCAGCACTTTAGTATTCTAAATAATCTGCTAAAGTATTTGGTTGCTCATATTTTGATTTTACTGGTGCATGAGACATTATTGTTGTTTTTATGCAGGCACCATATTATGATCCAAGGACTAACCTGCGTTATGCCAATGCTGAAGTATTCAAGCTCATCAGGTCACTTCCTAATGACTATGTGCAGCGTTATCTGGCTCTTAGAAATGCTGCTGTTGTTCTTAGGTAGTTTTGCTTCTTTCAATGGCCTTCTGTTCAGCTACTTTCTTCGCTTCTATCATTTGAGACGATGGTGGATGGTTGAAGATGTTTCACTTTAGACAACAGAATGCTGCCCATGATGAAGTCACACAAATTTGCTACTTTGCTATTTGTATCAAATTAGGCTACCAATGTATACATGCGACGATATTGCTATTTGCTTGCAGTTGGTTAGATGTGTTTAGACATGTATCAAAGTATGACAAGGTGACTCAGTGATGGGATGTTGTGATATTGTAGTGTTGAGCCTAGCTTTATTTGCAGCTGACTGCATTCCCTAAGATAGCAAAGGGACTCTTGAGGTGGTGTTTTACGAGGCGTATTCATAGATACTTCAGTCTAGCTTTAACCGAGACGATTGTAATTACTCCCTCCGGTTTTTTTTACTTGCTACATTTCCCTTAAATGGAAGTTACTATATCAAGCGTATTTACTTGCTACATTACTACTTTGGGTATGTGGGTCATATATGAGAATTGTTATTTTATAACCATTTTGTACTTTTTTTTAACTTTTAATCCTACTTACCTTACTAAAATCTCTCAACTATCTATTTTTATATTATTTAAACATGTGGTCCTACAATGAAAATAACATACTTAAAAATTTGGTCCAACTTGTTATGTAGCAAGTAAAAAGCAACGGAGGTAGTAGTTTCTTTATATGAGTGTTAATTTGCACAAATGTCCCTTGTGACCTTTGTACGAAGATTTTCGGTCTGGTCTAAAATTGTTCTAGTTTTTTTTACTTAAAAAAAATTATGTATAAACATACTCCGTATTAATCTACTAATTTTATTCCATTGGAAAAAAAAAAAACAATGTTTTTACGATGTACTTCTATTTAGCTTCTGAAAAATCATGGAAATGATTCTTTTTCCTTTTTTTTTTTGCCTTTTGCTTTTAAGTACTTCCTCCGTCCCAAATTACTTGCTACATTTACCTAAAATTGATATCCCAAATTACTTGCTACATTTCTATTTTTAGTAGGTGGTCCCCTCATAAACTTTTGCAACTTTACCTTTATTTTGTCATTTTTCAACCGAATTTTTTCCTTTTATACTCTTATTTATGTCATTTTGTCAATTAATACCCCACCTTTTCAATCAAATATTTCATAAAGTAATGGTCCCTACATGTTTTATTCTCTTGCATAAAAACTCGATCCAAAAGTGAATGTAGCAACTATTATGGGACGGAAGGAGTATATAAAATAGTATACCTAAACAAAAAATCTAACCGGTCTAAAATGGCTTGGTCAAGGTTTTGTACCATTTTTTCCAATCGAAGTTTTAGTACAATCACTCTAATGTTTGGTTTTACTTTTTTAAAAGCCGGTCTTTAGGGTGTGTTTACATCAGCTTAAAATCCGTTTAGTTCATTTCAATTCAGTTTAACTCAAGTCGGCTCTTCTCTTACCTTGCGATTCATTAATCATTTGTAAAAAAAAAAAAAAACTTTCAATTCAATTCAGTTCCAATCAATTCAGTGGTATGTAATTATATATATATTTAATTAGTTGTTTAATTATCCGGAGTACCAGTTAAATTGAATTGCTTCATCACTTCTCTCTTATATACATTCCCCCATTAAACCATCTTCATCTTCACTCCCTCTACAAAATCAAATCAATTCAAATTCCCTCAACAATGGAGGTCGACCATTACCAAGTCCTAGGACTACTCTCAGGACCAGAATCACAATCTCTGACAGAAAAAGAAATCTCAAAAGCATACCGCAAAAAAGCCCTAGAATTACACCCTGACAAACACCCAAACGACCCAAACGCACCTTCTCGTTTCCAAAAACTCCAATTCTCCTACGAAATCCTCAAAGACCCTGTTGCCAAAAAAGAATTCGACCACCTCCTTACTCTCCGCCGCGAAAAGGAGGTCCGAAACAGCCATTATGACTCCAAACGACGTCGTATGGTCTCCGATTTGGAGGAAAGAGAAAAGGCTGCGGCGGCAGGTGGTGGACCGACGGTGGTTAGTGATCCGGAGAAGAAGGCCAGGGATGAGGAAGAGAGGATTAAGAGGAAGTTAGCGGAAGAGATTGCGAGGATTCGTGAAATGATGGAGAAGAAGAATAATGTTCCGACGACGTCGTTTAAGGAGAAGGAGGATACGGCGTCGTTTAAGGTGGAGTTGGATAAGAGTAAGGTGTTGAAGGTGAGTTGGGAGAAGAGTGTTTCGGAGTATAGTGCGAAGAGGTTGAAGGAGATTTTTGAGGAGTTTGGTGAAGTTGAGGATGTTGTTATTAAGAGTTCTAAAAAGAAAGGTTCTGCTCTTGTTGTTATGGCGTCTAAAGATGATGTGGTAAGTAAGTTTTTGTTTTGTTTTGTTGATTTTTTGTGTGAAGAATTGTGGTTGATTTTTGTTTGTTTGTGATTATGATGGTAGGTTGCGGCGACTGGAGTGATGGTAGGGGATTTATCGAATCCGTTGTTGGTTTTGCCGCTTGAGCAAGGTAAAGCAATGCCGTCTGTGCGGGCGCAGGGGCCGGTGGGACGTGATGAGGATGCGTCTTTAGGGAATGTTGTTGGGGCTGGGTTTCAGGCGTTTGAGAATTCCGTTCTTGATAAGCTCAAGAAGGTTAGTGTTTTTTTTTTCCTTTAAATTAATTGAATATAATTGAGATTGGTTGATTGATTTAAAATTTGTATTTTGTTTTTGTTGAAGAATGATGTAGGGCTATTGTTGAATGTTTGATAACTTAACATGTGTTTTATTTGTGTTGTTAGAAGTATGTTAGATTGAGTATATGTGTTTAATTAGTTGTCGGTCGTTTGCATTTTCCCTAAATTTACAGAGAAGATGTATGTTGTGAACTTGAGATCAATCCAAAAAGCGAGGACTAGGAGAGATTGAGGGGGGAACTGATTGGGTTTCAGAGCTTTTCTGTGTGTTTTAACGTCTAGAACCTAGTATTCTGAATTCATGGGATTTCAAGGAGTAAGTTGCCTTCTTGGTATAGCTTGCCTGTTAATGTATTCATTGATGAAACTTTGAAGAATAACTTACATGAGTAATTAGCTTTAACTCCTTTTCAAATACCAGCTTATTAGAATTGGATTAGTTTCTGTCATCAGTCAACCATGATTGAGAAGTATTGTATAAATCAAGTGTTTCTCTGCCTTTTTTTTTTTTCTTCTTGAAGTTCTCTGTAGGAACAATTACAATTCTTATAACCCCACAATAAGGTTTTGAAGCTATGATTGGGGTATCACTCTGCTTTTTTGAAATTAGTTTAAAACATTAATAAACAACCCAATATTTTTTGCTTTTAAGCTTAATTTTGTGTTTTTTACGATAAGGAGTCAGAGAATTGATTGGAGAATTAACTTTGAATGAAAGAGGTAAAAGACTTGAGACTTCAAGGGTGATAAAACGGCAACATCTATCTATTTGAATGCTGAGGATAAGAACTAAAGAAGTCACTGACTGAGGAGACCAAATGAAGAGATAATAAGATCAGGGGAGAAATTGTGGGAGATGGTAGAGGAAGATGAAGAAAAAGATGGGTAGGAAGGAATGTAGGATAGAGAGAGTTTGATGAGAAATGGTTGGATAATAGTGGGCTTGTCGTCATTTTCTAGTAGGACGTTTGAGAAGAAAGTGGTGGTGGGAAGAGGATAAGAGATGAGTTTTGGGGAGATGAACTTTGATGGCGTAGGGATAATTTTGGAATTTGCTACCAGGAATTGGAATTGAGATGATGAAGATGAGATTTTTTTTTTTTTGGGGGGGGGGGGGGGGGGGG